>MJUU01058504.1:39249-55540 GCA_002080025.1 Modiolus philippinarum | reverse complement strand
GTTTTGGTTTTATCTGCACTGATGAGACATAAGTTGTCGAAATGCGCATATGCAGAAAATAAATTAACAGTAACTTCGGTATTTTGATAGATATTAACTTCATTCGTTAATATATAAATTGATTTAATTTTAACGGCCCCCAGATCCGATGGTTGCTTACGTTTGTCTTTTGCCTTACGATTATATGTTTGTTGCGGAAGTCTTAGTGAACTGTAGAAAGTTCTCATCATAAGGAAGTTACATACAAAATATGAATACCCTACAACTAAAAGCCTATCTTCTAACAGCAAGATTAACGCTTTTTAAATTCAAGGTCAAAATGTCTACAAGTATGTTGCCACAAGAAAGCTCTCATTACAAGGAAGTCACATACCAAATATCAACATTTGGGCACTTCAGGTCTGCATTCCACAAGCAAGGTCAAAACTGACGACGCTGTCGCCGACACCGACGGTGGGGGTGTGACAATAGCTCTCCGGCCATTTGTCCCGGCGAGCTAAAAATGAATTTTAATGATTTATGAAGAGATTTCTTAACATAAAATATGTCAATTATCGTAAACATGTGGGTTGCAATATAACATCTGTAAACGTTAAGAAGAATTCAAGGGACACTCTAATGTTCTGAAGTTGTCAAATTTCATCAATAATTTGCATTGATTATTTATAGTACACAATAACTTGCAACTGCAAACTTAATACGCCTCATTTTTCGTTAGTGTCTCTCTGAGATTTACATTTAAAGGTAAAAGAAACTCTACCGAAAGACTTTTGCAAGTAAACCTTGGCCATAGATATATATTATCTGCAATACTATCTCAGTCCTTATGATAAAATTCTCATTTAAGAAACCCCAAGCTATGCCCCCGGGTGGGGGGAAACTTGGTATTTTTTGGGTAGGGATGTACCAAATTGATTTCAGAATCATGCCCCAAATTTATATACTCATATACTCAAACCATATCCCAAATTTATATATCAACTCAAAATTAAGGACCCGTATTTATATATAATTGATTTTAACTTTGTTACTTTCATCCCTTCAGAAATTCTATGGCCGTCACCATGACATAATTGACAGATATGACGTGTCTGTGTCCAAAATGAAAACGGACATTTTCAGCTAGATTTCACGTCTTCACGGATTTGACATAATCGGATTTGACTCAACCCTGGATTGACTCACTGATAGTGTGACGGGTGCCGCTAGCGGAGCAGGACATGCTTACCCTTCCGGAGCACCTGATGTCACTCCCGGTTTTCATGGGAGTTCACACTATGAGTGCCTTAGTTCTTAATGTTATCTTTTTATTTCCGTGCATTGTAGCTGTCTCACGTCCTTGTTTTGTCTTTGTTTTTATCTGTTACCGTTTTTGCCATGTCTTTGGACTTCGATTTTTGTAGTCATCGCTTCCCTTGTTCCTTCGGTATTCTACTGCCGTTGTTTAACATCAAGTTTTGAAACATCAATGAAATTATCCTTCCTAGCTTTGAGACAAATTTAAAATCACTTGGAACTTGCAACTCATCTTCAACTGTAACTTTTCTTAGTTCAAACAAATAACTGTCCTGTTCAATAAAAAGGCTTGTAAAGGCTCATCATCAACATGTATCCAAAATTCTACGTTATTTATTTTATCAACGTTCTTGTAAACTTTATGGAAATAAATGAACTACACACATGGTGATGCAAACTATAAGCTTTTCGTATTATGCAATATAGTTTAAATGAAAGGATGTATTCCAGTAACACATACTTATTCCAATTATCTGGACATTTAGCACAATAATTTATATTTATTCTTTAGAATAAATTTATTTACTTAAGTAATAAGCGATGACTGCAAATGTGATATCATAGGAATTTATTCGACCACTGAATTGATACTGACAAGAATACCCAGCATGAAAACATTTGATCCTATCTGGACATACAAGTAAGAAATTCATGACTGTTTTATATATGAGATGCAATTTTGATACCCAAATCTATATAAATTATTTTTTCTTTATGGGAATTTATATATAATTTGCTTATAAAACATACCCAAATTTATATATTTCATGCAAAAAAATTTACCCGAATTTTTGGCACATCCCCGTACACCAATATAAAGGAAGTTCCCCCCTCCCAGAATATATCATTATCCTTCACTTTTACTTATTATATATAGTATACTCTTATCATTCTATTTCAATGTCAGAAGGTTAAAAGAATATTTGATTCTCATGTTTCGTTTAAGATTGAATTAAAATGTATTTTGTTGATTCATGTTCGGACATGCGAGCATACCTTTGATAATTAATGCCTCATTATATTGCATTATCTCAAAGAACGTCATATTGTGTGTTTATATATATTTCCAATTATTCCAAGAAATGTAAAACATGCTATAGACAATTTATTTTTTCATCAAACTTTTAATCAAAATTGTCGACATATAACAATATTGATATACATATATACGCATGTTTTCGAAACTTTCCTGTATAATTGTTTTCAAACATTTCTAATGCTGATGGAGAAATTTCCCCACATACCTTTCTCAGTATATAACAATTTTGCTTGAGTTGAAAATCTGAAGATATCTTGTGGGGAAATTTCTCCACTCATGTAACTTTCAACACATGGCTGAGGAAAATTTGTTCAAAACTCCCGCGGGGAAATTTCCACATAGTAGTTCTCGAAAAAGTTTCATCAGATAACATATAAGTGCAATAAATTTTGATGTCGAGGGTAAGTATGAAAAACTGTTCACCTCCCGGGGAAATGTCTCCACCGAATAGTTTTTGAATTCATTGTATCTAAAAGTTTTGATGGTTTTGGCATTGCCTCAATAAAACTCAACATAAAATGTTGCAGTATTCAAGTAAAAAATTGATAAATTCAATTATCGTGGGGAAATTTCCCCGCTTGGATTCTAAGCAATGTGAGCGATGTATTGTTATCTCATGAGGTGATGCTTACATTACCAATGCACGAATTACTATGCAGGGAAATTTCCCCGCGGAAGGTTATAAGCTTTTTATTAGGGATGTCAAAATGCATGAAAAATGCCACTCGAGTACTCGGATTCAATACTCGAGTATACTCGAGTACTCGGTATATTGAAACGAAAATTACTAGACTTCAAGATTCTTATCATTCAATGATATATAACTACAATATTGCTCAAATGCCATAACAGGTGCACCAATTACTGTTTGTGTACCATTATTGCCAATCAAAAGTTTGATTAAACAACATTCAATTACAGCGAAATTATGTACAAGTTTTTACAACAACTTGTTTTTGTTTAGTAACACGCTTGTCTGATTAATCAAATTGTTTTTAAAATCACAATAAACGCTTATATATACATATTAATTAATTAATTAATTTTCAGTAAAGTATATATATAATATTTGATCACAAAGTGTACATTTTCGGCATTTCATTTATTAGACAGCCGAATTATTTAAAATCACTATGGAATCGCAGATGAGTCTTTATGTAACAATCTGGCTGCTCGGCTACGTGTACCTACATATTTTAGTTAAATCGATTCCTCATATGTATCATTTTATTTTCAAATGTCGATATAAAGCAAGTGGATTTTCGTCAAATAAAAATTCATTTTAAAGTAACAGCAACAAATTTGCTCTGATGTGTACAAAAGTTTGCTAAGGATTGATATGTTAAAAGTGGTTTGTTTTATTTACAGCTACCAGCAGAGTTATTTCTGTCCATGTCTTATACTTGTTTCGACAAAGGGTTCAGTTTTCATTGTTTTTCCATCACTTTTGCATTTTGCATTTGGGGTGAATAGGTTTTTTTTTATTTACTATTTTGAAGAGCAAAATGAAATTGAAGATTAGAAAAAAAGTTTCAATTTTTTTAAGATTTTTATTTTTTGTTAATACAGAAATCGCTTATAAGAAATTTAACATGATCAAAAAATTTTTGGGGAGATATTTGCTTTTGACTTTTGAATAGCATAGACTGACTACACGTTTCTTTAGATTTTCAATATATGTTAGTTAATAGTGTCTATCTAGGGGCAGTACGAGTTTATTATGTTTACAGCGCAATGCTCTGAAATACGGAGGCAGTCGTATTAACAAAGAGAATGGCAGGTTTAATGCCGAGTATTCGAGTACCAATTAGGTACTCGATACTCGTACCTTTCGAGCGATACTCGAGTATTCGAGTACTCGTTGACATCCCTACTTTTTATTCATTCATATTCCATTTATTATATTTTGATTGGAGGTTTAATGTTTACAAAACATTTTATTATTTTTTTGGAGGGGTGGGGGGTAATTTCCACATAATATGTTAACATCTTGTGGGCAATTGCCCCATAGTATTGATATTTTGTAGAAAATATCCAAGAAATGCAGAAATGTAACGAAATTTAATTACCAATAAAAAAGAGAATAAAATAGAAATTCTCTTTTTCAAACAGACAGCGTTAGAATATTCTTAACTTTTCATTTGTCCTATTTTTTTCTTTTTTATCACTACCGGTCAATATAACAGAATATGGACCGGCAGGCCGGTCCATATAATATATTGTGATGTCACAATTATTTTACAGCTTTGTAATGAGCCAGTACACATCATACTATTAATGTTTGGACTCTTACTAGGAAAATAAGATGTACAGCCTTTTGAACGTTATTTGTTGCATTTTGAATCCAATATTACAGAATTATTTGTTTTATATCATTTAAAGATCATATCTTAACCTTGAGATAATGCAAGGATAGAAAAAAAATGAAATTGATAATACATTTCTGGAGTTAAAAGTATGATATATCAAAAAGTTCATGACTATTCAGGCCAAATTGCAGTTTATGGACCGGATGTTCACCCCAAAATGATACATGAACCTCAGCTTCGCTTCGATTCATGTTCTTTTTAGTGGCTGACCACCCGGTCCATAAACTAACATATTATGTCCCTCATCATCAGTTGCCATGAACTATTTGATGAATAAATTCAACTGCATGTCAAATATGGCATGGCTCAGACTACTGGTACAGGGTGCCAAAAATTAATAACTTGGTCGTTCCTGCTTATAGCAAATTAATCATGATCATCATGTACTCATATAGATGCAAGTTAATGTCAAATATCAAGGGGCTAGGACGCACCTGATAGTAAAATACAAAAATACCAAACTTGCAAAAATGAACAGTAAATTTAGTTATGTAGTAAATTTGTCAATTTTTTAAAATACATCTTATGAACAAGCATCAGGGCAGTTGACTCGGTAAATGACAGCTTTTTAGTATGTTTAGCCTTCTGTTATGGGGTCAATTTATATCAGTTAATGTCTACATAAATGTCCTTTATCATCAATATTATGCTGATTTCCTAATATACTCCTATAACTGGAACAGTCAAAGACAAGTGTTACAATAGATAAACCTATTGTTATAGGCTTCGTCTATTAAGCATGGCCAATACTACTATAGCAGAGTAAATTCCGGCTATATAAAACGAATACGGTATTCCAAATTATATACTTTTATTTTGCGGTATCAGGACACTTCCAGACCCAAGTTTGAAACTAAATAACAATACAAAATAACACTAATATATAAATGCATAGAAGTAGATGCATACCATTTGTTATGTAAACAGATTAGTGTCCAAAGATATTAAATAACACTTCCAGCGAGACAAACATATTTTGTACAATAGAAATAATTGAAAGATTAACTTGAAACGAGAGAATAAAGAAAAGATCAAATAGATAAATGTACTTGTCACATTAGCACTTAGAATTATGTAAATTATATTTCTAAAACGTATTATATGAAATGTCTTAAAAGAATATTTAATGAATACACGTAATTTAATTTTAAATCCAAATGTCAAAACATTTCTGGGTTATACTACCGACCATTCGTATTTCTTTTTAAAATATCAAATAAAGAAACGAAGATAGTATCATGTTTGGTGGATCTTTGGGTTTAAGATGACATATTGGATCTATAACATATCTGCTCTGCTTCGTGTCATCATGTTCTCTTTGTTTCGTCCTTGTCATTCATGTTATCTCTGTGTGTGATCCCAAATTGCAATATATTCTGGAGTTATGATTTTTTGGTTGTTGTTTTGGTATTCATTTGGAAATCTATCTAATTATATCCCAAAATAGAAAAGTACTTTAACAATAGCATAGGGTGTGCTTGCTTTTAAATCAAATCATTCTATAATGACGATCTTGATGTCATGCACATCTTCTTCTATTAGCATATATTTGTTTGGTAAATTGTTTGGTAATTGTGAGAAATGAAAAAAGGCTAAACATTGTTAATAATTCACAAATGAGACAGTAGAAACTTGGCCTCCAACAATGCTCTGTGGTTTATCATTATCGGCTTATTTTAAATCATAGAAGTATCAGCCTAATACAACTTTGTTGAAATGAAAACTGGCATTTCGCAGTTCAGCTTCGATCAGCAAAGCACATAGTAAAAGATGAATAGAAGGAATGGCTGCTCTTATTTGTAGGTGGAATCTTTATTAAATTTGTGTAATTCTCAATAACTTAAATAACTGTAAAAATTTCTTTCCTTGGCCACCTTATGAATCAGACGTCAAAATATGTTCATCAAAAAGTTTTTTTAGGGGATATCAATCCCTCCTGGAAAAAATTGAAGTCTCGGTCCAAATTGTAATAAAATAATAAATAAGTTTTATTTAAAGTCGGCATGTAAAATACAACAAACAAACATAAGCTCTATAGAGCTTTTAACCGACATACATATATACATAAGTAAAACACACAAGCACAAGATACAAAGCAACTAAAAAAGCAGTGTCATGCAAGCAAATAAATAAAAAAAGCACTGAAAACACACAGCACAAGCAGAACAGAAATACAAAAATGGCACAAATTGATAGCAAATCAAAACATAAAAGCAAAGGAAAGAAAAACCTGATATGTGATATCTAAGTAGATATGGCATGATTTAATTTAGTATGACTAAAATGCAGAAAAATGCAGATGGAAGTTATTTACATGCATTACATTTGCACTTTTTTCCATTCCAAGACTGAATTATATTTTTAAACTGATTAAAGTTTGAAATTTTTCTAAAATTATCAGGTAATTCGTTCCATAAAACAGCTGCTGCATATTTAAAAGAGTTTTTACCATAGATAGTTGTCCTCACTCTAGGTATATCTAAAATGTTTGAATATCTAAAACTATAATTATTGTTTTTAAAAGTTTTTAAATCATTTAAACATGGAGGAGACAAATTATATAAAATTTTAAAACATTCAAGTGCCATAGTGCGCATTCTCCTTACTTGTAGTGATGGTTCCTTAGCTATGTGTAAAAGATCTTCATATGTGCTATTATAATCTTCATAAATAAAACGTAGAGCTCATTCCTGTATTTTTTCTAATTTTACAGTATTTGATTTATAACAAAAATGCCATGCTAAAGGACAAAAATTAAAATTTGATAATATAAAAGTACGAAATATAGTAAGTTTGTTTAATTTAGATAGAAGGCATCCAATACGCTTAAGTACACTCAATTAATGAGAGGCTTTACGACAGATATTTTTAACATGTTCGTCAAAATTTAATTTATAATCAATATCTTTTACTAATAATTTAACAACATCATCACAAGAAACATTTACAGATTCAATATTAAAACAAGTTGTTTAGCATGTGTCTTCTTACCAACAGCTATAGCCTGAAATTTGTCAGGGTTGGCTTGCATGCAATTTATATTAAACCATTCTATTAAAATAGAGCTCTCTTTTTCTAAAACATTAATTAAATTATTATACTCATGATCAACGTAAGACAAGGTGTTATCTTGTCTGCATAATTGTACAAAGTACCATATTCGATGAAATAAAAAATATAGTTTATGAAAACATTAAAAAGCAGAGGTCCTAAAATAGAACCTTGTGGGACACCTTTAGTTAAAATTTTCCAACTGCTGACGACTCCCTGAAGCTTGATTTGCTGCCTACGATCAGTCAGATAGTTTTGCAGTACTAGTAATTTAACTGAATGGTCTGACAGACCAAAGGCAGACAGCTTGCCCAGTATAATGTCATGTGGCAGACAATCAAAAGCTTTGGAAAGGTCCATAAGGATATCTTTTTTTTACTGATAACAGAGATTACTATTTCATTTCCTTGTCTACTATCTTAATAGCATTGTATTGCTGATGATTTGCTACAGAGCACTACCGCAATGGAAAGGGAGGTTTGGGACGCCATTAAACTGGTTAAACCCACCATTGCTTTTGAATGCCTTTACTAAGTCAGGACCACTACGTTTTACAATTGTTTTCGGTAATCTTTCGCCTAATTTGTCTTTTTGCCCTATGGATGTCGGCTCCTGATAATTCTGTTGGGTAGTTTTGTTATTATCCTTATTAATCCGAAATGAGTAGTTGATTTTATTATACCTCAGTATATGAACATTACTACAATTTCTAAAACAAAATTACTGTTTTTCAACTTTTCCAATTTTGTAACCATTTACCGGTCAATAGTTTCTCAGATTATTGACTGGCAGTGTGAATATTTTTCCAAAACTTTTTTTCTTGCTTTCTTATTGGATAAAAATTTCTGATGATAATTCAGGGTGCTCTGACACCATTTTTTCCAAGTGACAACTCTAAACTAGCTACACAATTACAGTGAACACTATTCCCTTTTTTGTTGATGGAAATAGATGTAACTGTTTATGTTTTAATGAGACTACAAAATTTAGAAACGGTATAATAAAACACTACTTATAGACTGTTTATTTTTTATCATACATACTCTCATGTCAATATCCCTTTTAAATAAAGAATGTAAGTAACGCCAGTTTGTTTCCTGAATTTCCTGTGGCATTATTTAACAACATTTTCGATTAAAACAAGTGAAGACCCTAAAAGATGTCTCGCCCGTCCCTGCTGGCCTCTAAATTGATGTTAAATCTAAGTGAACTAATCAGAAACGTGAACATGCTCACTAGACTGTGAAATTGAGGTCAAGGACAAAAGTTGCCTGCAAGACTGAAATGTACTACCCAAGACCAACCTACATACCAAATATTATCAACCTACCACTTCTAGTTATTGAGAAATGGACTTAAGCAGAAAAACTTAACGTGGCCACTAGACCGTGAAATTGAGGTCAAGGACAAAAATCACCTACCAGACTGACATGTACTACCCAAGACCAACCTACATACCAAATATTATCAACTTACCACTTCTAGTAATTGAGAAATGGACTTAAGCACAAAAACTTAACGTGGCCACTAGGCCGTGAAATTGAGGTCAAGGTCACATGACGTTATGTTCGTCATGTAGCACTTGATTAGTACTACCACTGGACCAAATATGATGTTCCTACATCAAAGGGTTTTCAAAATATCCTGTATTTAGTAACAGTTAACGCCGTCGCCGTCGTCATACTTTGCACGCCTATGTCCCGCTTTCCACTTTCTCGCGGGCGAGACAAAAAAAACGTGGCTGTTTGTCACACCATATTTCGAATATAAAGTTGCCACAACAGCGACTTTTCTCCAAATATCTTATTAAGTAAATGTTAAAGGATGACATGGTATACACCAATGGAAAACTAATTTTTTGCCGCTTCATCTCATGCATTACCATAATTTTACAACAAAGGGTTAAAAAGTTTTCCATTACCCTTCTATGTTATTTTAACAGAAAATTTGAGTCGAAAACAGAGGGAGTATATCTGGTTAACTGAACACCTGTATTTGGGCGTATGACATTTGCGCCGATTTTGAAAATTTTCATTTTTTTCATTTGCGCCGATTTGTTTTGTTTTGTTTTTTTGTTGGTTTTTTTTTGTCACTGTCCTGAAGCATGGTAACGTAGCTTATAGATGCACTGGATTCGGATGGTGCAACGATTCTAAAGGCACAGAATGAGCACAACCATACTGCAGATGAAAGAAAGACAGAAGCAAGAGAACTCCGGGTTCGGTCAAGAAACAATTCGGGAGATATATCAAGCAGGCCGTCCAAGATTGTTAGAACCGAATTACAGGTATGCATTTCTTTGTTGGATAATGGTCTTCCAAATATTTTTATTTGATCTACACTGAAGAGACATAGGCCATCTACAGAAACTAAATTTACAGTAATTTCGGTACTGTGTTATTCAAGCATTTTAGCAATGGCTTTCATTTTGGGCATTTTTATCCTAAAAAAGTTGTACACTTCGTATATATTCCTTTGTACACGACCCGGTGACTTACTCATTTGGCTCATCTGCTTTTGCTTTCTATTTTCAGAAAATGAAAGAGAGCCTTCCTCAACCTAAGGATTTAAAAAACGCATCACTTGCTGTTTACAGAGAGCGTCGCAAAGATACGCCCGTTTTACCTAAAGGTAGAGATGATGTGCACACTGCTATTGGTATTTTGCAAATTGAGACAAATAAATTTGAAAAATTCTTACTTGTAAATTATCTTTATAATGGTATACTGATTTTCTCAACACACTTGAATCTTGAATGTTTGTGCAACGATATGTCAACATTATTTATAGACGGAACTTTTAAGTGTTGCCCAAAATTCAGTTATATATCATACATGGATGCAAAAACGGCAACTACGTACCACTAATTTATGCACTATTGCCAGCTAAAGATCAGCGGTGTTATGATGTAATAGAGGATGAAATAGAGGATTGCTTTACTGAAGACATTATGTCCTACGCTCCATCTGATTCAAAATGTTCTGAATTCTCAGACTATGTGCTGAACAACTATATATGTCTAGATTCACGTTATCCGCCTCATTTTTAGGCAGCTGCTCCTGTTGAAAACTGTAAAAGCAACCAATAATGGCCCAGAATCGTTTCACTCGCACTACAACGAACAGTTTTATACGCACCATCCCAATATATTTATCTTTATGGATGTAATTAAGAAAATCCAGGCTACTACATATGTAAAGATGAGAGCCCTTAAATGCCTGCCACAGTACGCAAAGATGGATTTCGTCCTTGAAAGATATAAGAAATATCAAAATGGTGAAATTACAAGAACTGATTACATCACGTGTGTAGCCTATAAATATTCTGCAAGAACAGATTTGTAACGAGTGTTGCGTTTTATGAATTTTAGCGATTTAAAATGTGTAGTTTTAGTGGATTTTATGCATTTAAGTGCTGTGCTTACATGTGTATAAAAAAGAAGGTTTTTAATTCCCAAACTAGACTATTAAAGTATTCTACTCAATATCATACTGTATAATTTTTTTGTGGATTTTATACATTCAGTTCTGTGCTTACATGTAACTTTAAAATGTCCTGCTCAAAATCCTACTTCCAACTCCCTGTGGTGAGCAGGGGGCAACAGTAAACTGGCTCACGGAAGAGGTTTAATTTTAGAAATTAATAATAAATATTCACCTGTTTTATCTGTTTTGAAATCGGCGCAAATGAAAAAAAATCGGCGCAAATGCAAAACGCCGCTGTATTTATTGTTATAATGTCCTGGGGTCAATCGATTAACAAAAACAAGAGGGTCGGGAGTTATATCTCGATTGCGAAGCAAAGAATTACTTGACAAAATGTCAACAAAAACTTCTTACTGTTTTTTCTGCAACTTCGGTATTTTTGTATTTTGTATGTTTTTTTCACCTTTACATATTTTATTCAACAACATCCTGCTACATTGAACCCTAGGTAGCCCAGGGATAAGCATACCTAGGGGCCTCTGTTTATACAAATTCTCATTGCCAGGGAAAAAATGAGAGGCACCTGTTTGAAGAAAATTAACAATAAGATTCATGATAAACATTTCACAATTACATTTCACCAATTTACAATTACATTACACTGATATTAATAATAACATTAATAAAAACTTTTTAATTTACCAATAAAATACCTTCCCCAACTCGCCCTACACCTGTGCGCGGATATCCCGTGAAATACTTAATCGTGTGTCGTCAAATAAAAAGACGAAAGATGTTCATTGATCCAGTCAAGGTAAGGGACCGACCATTTGAAGGGGGGGCTATGGTTTTTTTCTAAAAAAATATTTTGGATCTGATTTTATGTGAAAAAATATTTTGGCTGCCAAAATGATGAGAAAAAAAAATTCTGAATGAGGCTTTCTGCCCCAAAAAATAATGTTAATTTTGAAAAAAAAATATTTTGTTGATACGCGTGCAAAAAATAAATAAAAAATTTTCTGTCCAGAAAAAAAACCATAACCCCCCTTCAGGTTAAATGGTCGGTCCCTAATCAAATATCTAGGTATATTGTGAATAACACAGTTTTAGAAACATAAATGCTTTAATAAACGACTGTAATCGAAAAATATTTGGTTACCAGACCTCTGTCCCATATGGCTAATAACAAATTGAAGTTCAGTTTCTGCCATACGGATAATAGACGTTTTTGTGATTAGTTTCCTTTGATATTTTACAATATTTCAGTTACTTGACAAAATGTCAGCAAAAACTTCTTACTGTTTTTTCTGCAACTTCGGTATTTTTGTGTTTTTAAACCATTGGTTCGATGCCGCTGCTAGTGGACCACAGGTCCCCGAGGGTATTCACCAGTCTTTCTGACATGAAAAATTTACCTTTTTTCTGCAACTGCGGTATTTTTGTATTTTAAAAACATTGGGTCGATGCCGCTCCTGGTGGACCAGAGGCCCCCGAGGGTATTCACCAGCCCAATGTTCAGACTTGTCTGACATGAAAAATTTACCTTGCGTTTTATAGAAATTTACTGTTTTTATCAAAATTGAAACCCCTTAAATAAACTAGGCTTTATTCCTTGTATGGCTCTAGGTAGATGTCCTTGGTACTGGATTTGGCCTCCTATTTCGATGTTATTTGGTAATGAGTACTTCTTTTTTGACTACTTTTGGATTATGGCTTTCCATATTATTTGATTTTAATGCTACTGATGAGAGGTTACTCCTTGAAACACGTGTACAGCATAACGGAATTTACTGTTTTTTCTGCAATCCATTTGCTGTCTTTTCATTGGTTTTTTTGGTTTGCGTAAATTATTCATCAATCACTCACACATCGAATTTCTTTAAAAATTGAATGAAATTAACACGAAGGTCTATGGAAAATATTTTTATTTGAATTATAATTACATTTCATGAATATTCATTTGAATTCCGTCAGTTTGATAGGTGAACATTGATTACATGGCATATCAACCCGATGAAACACATTTGACCACGTGTTCACGTAGCGGATGAATTTGTAAAAATAGAATCCCAATATACATGATGTTTTTCTCTGTAAATAAAGTTGTTGTTTTTTTTATATTTCGGGTTTAAAAATGTAATTATAAGAATTGAATGCATTATTTTGAAGTTTCATAGGGACTATGAAAGGGTTGACCGGGCGCACATTTTCGGTCAACCCTTTCATATCCCAATGAAACTTCAAAATGATGCATTCAATTCTTAATTGATTATTTCTGTAAATATACCAAGAGTAGTGACAAAAAATTAGAAAATGATACATAATGTTTTATTAGGGTCTTATTTAAAACAAAATAACTACAGCGATTTAAGCTGCGGCAAATTTCGTTGTGTGCACTTCAGAATCCCTTTTAGCATAAAAATAGTTTTTATTTCAGCAGAGTCAATGACGATAGTTGGATCCAGAAAAGGACTGTATTAAGAATCACTGTTTGCTATATTAAACTAAAGATCTTGTAGGTGAATGCTAAAGACAGTGAAAGGATATCGTCAATATATATATGTTACAGTACAAATTGGAATCCAGTAGGATCCAGAATCCTCCTAGTACAAATTGGAATTCTAATTTCTACTGGGATAAATTAGAATTCTGATTTGTACTGGTTTTAATCCAGTACAAACTGGAATTCCAATTTCTACTGGGACAAATTGGAATTCTGATTTGTACTGGATTTAATCTAGTATAAATTGGAATTCCAATTTCTCCTAGGAGAAATTGAGATATCCTAATTTATACTAGTAGGATTCTGGATCCTACTGACCTAAATCAATAGAAACGGAGATAGAGAAGTAAAGCATTATTAATAATATGTCTCTTCCACTGTTTTAATGATCATTTAATTAAAAGATTAATTATTAAAGAATATGATTACTTATCAAATTGTATAAAAGATATAGATGTTTTCCCTCGAACTCTTAAACCTTTGAGCACAGTTCAAACTTTTGATCACTAGTTTTCATAAGTTAATTTTAGATATGGAAGAACACATGGAGGTATTTTACAAAAAAAATATTGGAATTTTTCTAAAGATGACATTCTTAAAAACTACTTTTCTGATACTGATTTTGTTGATTTTTTGTTTTCATGGTATAAATGCAATAGATCCTGTTCACACATTGTCATAAATCGTTAATTGTAAGATGGCAGTGAAAATTCCTTGCTCTACCAAATGCCACAGAATTCCACCATCTATTACAATAAACTAATACTTTTATTAAAATTATTTCATTTGTCACTCTATTGTTTTAGTATTTATTTTTTTATAAATTAAAATGCTGTGAAATATATTCTTCTCACAACAAAATCAACAACTTGTTTCATCTTTGAATGTCAGTAATATCCAGAATCCTCCTAAACAAAATTTCCAGTATGATTCTGGATCATACTAGAAATTCAGTAGGATTCAGAATCCTACTAGTACAAATCAGGATATCTCAATTTCTCCTAGGAGAAATTGGAATTCCAATTTGAACTGGATTAAATCCAGTACAAATCGGAATTCTAATTTGTCCCAGTAGAAATTGGAATTCCAATTTGTACTGAAATAAATCCAGTACAAACAGGAATTCTAATTTGTCCCAGTAGAAATTAGAATTCCAATTTGTACTAGGAGGATTCCGGATCCTACTGGATTCCAATTTGTACTGTAACATATACAGTTCAAATTGGAATTCAGTAGGATCCGGAATCCTCCTAGTACAAATTGGAATTCTTATTTCTACTGGGACGAATTAGAATTCTGATTTGTACTGGATTTAATTCAGTACGAATTAGAATTCCAATTTCTACCAGGACAAATTAGAATTCCAGTTTGTACTGGATTTAATCCAGTACAAATTGGAATTCCAATTTCTCCTAGGAGAAATTGAGATATCCTGATTTATACTAGTAGGATTCTGAATCCCACTGAATTTCTAGTATGATCCAGAATAATACTGGAAATTTTGTTCAGGAGGATTCTGGACATTACTGACATTCAAAGATGATAAAAGTTTTTGATTTTGTTATAAGAATTATGGATTCCACAACATTTTAATTTATAAAAACTAAATACTAAAAAAATAGAATGACAAATGACATAATTAAAATATAATTATTCATTTGTTGTATAATTAATTGGAGGAACTCCGTGACATTTGGTAGAGCAGGGAATTTTTAATTTACAACAAGGGCATCACATAGTACATGTAGTAATCAGAACTAACTGTAGTTTTATGTATGCCATCTTAAGAATTTTTTTTGTGTGTAAAATATCTCCATGTGTTCTTCCATATTTAAAGTTAACTTATGAAAACTAGTGATCAAAAGTTTGAACTGTGCTCAAAAGTTTTGAGTTTGAAGCAAAGCATCTATATCTTTTATACAATTTGACAATTAATCTTATTCTTTCGAAATTAATCTTAATTAAATGATAACCAAAACAGTGGAAAGGATATATTACTAATATTTTTTACTTCTCTACCACTGTTTCTTTTAAGCCAGTAGGATCCAGAATCCTACTAGTATAAATTAGGATGTCTCAATTTCTCCTAGGAGAAATAGGAATTCCAATTTGTACTGGATTAAATCCAGTACAAACTGGAATTCTAATTTGTCCCAGTACAAATTAGAATTCCAATTTGTACTAGGAGGATTCTGGATCCTACTGGATTCCAATTTGTACTGTAACATATATATCTGTTGTTCTTGAAAAGAGGTATGGCCATTTTCCCGTGAAATTATTTCATACTGCTTAAACATGTCATCTGCTATACACTATCAGAACAAAATCAATTTTTGTAGGATTTTGTTAAAATTCGTTGTATGGGACCTCCAGAACAAAAATAAATTAATTGTCATTTAGAAGGGCAATGTGTATACGTTCGCAACAAAAAATTGGTTTTGGTTCTCGCTGTACTTTCAGTGGTAGATCCAGACATTCTGCTGAGGGACCCGGAACCCAATTTTTTTAAAAGTCCCATGGATTTTTAATATTTTCCAACCTAAGGGAGACCGGGCCACCCGTCCTACTCCCCCTAAATCATCCACTGACTTTGAGTAGTAAGGGACCG
>MJUU01058504.1:25924-38466 GCA_002080025.1 Modiolus philippinarum | reverse complement strand
TTTTCTTGTTGATTGATGATGATCCGCGAAGCGGGGAGCCCACCTAATGTAGCGAGGTGGTCTAGGCGCCAGGGGTCTTGGGTAAAATATTCAAATTCATGCTACCTGTCACTCTCCTGGCATCTAGTTTTATTCTCAAAAACATAGGTTTCTAAAGACTTAAATATGAATAAACACAGATTTTTCATGTAGGAAACAACATTTAATAAATCAAAAAATAAGAGCTGTCGCCGAATGACAGCCAGTTATACTACCCCTCGTTAAACCCTGAATTGATATGGTAAGTGCAAATTTAAGTCAATATGGACCCAATACAAGAAAAAAAAACAAAGTTATCAGTATGTAGGTGTGACTGATTTGAAAAGGAGAGACAAGGTCGGAGACAAGGTATTACATATCATATAGGTTTCAGACCAAATATTATACAATTATGGCACTTCCACAAGATCAATATGGGGTTTAACGGAGCAATAAAGTAATATTGAACGAGGGTTTATCCCGAGTTCAATATTATCTTTTGCGCTCCGTTAAACCCCATATTGATCGAGTATAGAAGTGCCATAATTGTATTATTATATTTGATTGACATAGCTTAAGTCACTGATGACAAACAAAAGGGGTGTGGTATATCTATTGTGGGTGTGAAAGGGGTGTGGCCTGAAAACGTCAATCAAAGCTACTGTGCAATATGATGATTTATCATGTTCAACTGTGCAATATGATGTTTTATTGAGCAGGTGTGTTTCTTTACTTTATACACAGAAACAAAATTACAAATATAATAATAAATCATATCAAACTGAGAAATTCATGATGAAAATTGCAATACAAAGTTATAATGGAAAAAATCAAGGATATATACAAATACGAAGTATATAAGTGACATACATGCACTTGAAAAGGGGAGACATGGTAAAACTCACCATACTTATGCTCAAGACCTAATATCAAATCATTACTACATACACAAGCTAGGAAATCCATGACGAAAGATGTTATGAATATATTCTTTTTGAAGTCTACCTAAATATAAGTAATGAAAATCTCCTTTCTTATCGATTTGCAAAACTACAAAAATTCCTTACAAACAAAATGCGAAGCATGCTCTTGTTGTTTCGTTGTCTCTTTGACACATTCCCCGTTTCCCTCCTTTTTTTCTCTTGTTTGTTCTACTAAAACCCGTTTGACGAGTTCTTTCTTTTCCATACTAATATATACCTTCAACTGATTGATTGATCTACCACAGCATCAAAACGTCACGAAATCGTTGAAGTATGCCCAAAATTCCCTAATCTGCATCCTGTTTATTATCAATCAATTAAATGGTCCATCCAGTCAAATACCGTCAGCACGTAAACTTTTTGGCAAAAAAAAAAACTTAAGCATATTCCAAAAACGAGACAGGTTTTGTATCAGTTTTTGTAATAAAAAAAACAATTGTTGTTGACCTGAGGACATAGAATACATAGTCACCCCTCAAAATTCAAATGGTCCCGGCTTTACTGAAAACGTTAACATTCAAGTATAATTAATTACCTTGATGGAAAAGTTAAGTTTGCATATACGAGTTCGTCTCACTCATTATTGGGTGTGTTTACTTCAGTATCGTGCTTGAAAGTTCACAATCTGTTCAGAGAGCTAGGAGAAATAAATTAAGATAACATTTTTTCGAAGCAACATCAACATCTTCTTCGTTTTAGAACTAGTCCCCGGACCATCCGTACCAGCTTCGACAGGGGGTGTACTAGTCTCAATGCATCGTTCGTCATCTTTAGCTCACCTAGCTATACCAGGGTGACCTTTTGCCATCCTTTGGCGTCCGGCGTCCGTCGTCCGTCATTTTCAAAGGGGACCACCCAATGACTATTGTGACCAAGTTTGGTCCCAATTGGCCTAGTGGTTTCTGACATGTCCGTACCTAATCCAAGATGACCGCCAGCAGTTTTAACATTGGACCCTATGAAAAAGACATTCAAAGATCTTCTTCTCAGAAACTACCAGTCGAATTATAACCAAACTTAGTCAAAATGGTTCATAGATGCTCCTTTCCAAAAACGGTATCCGGCAGGTCTGTACCTCATCCAAGATGGCCGCCAGCGGGGAACATAATTTTAACATTGGACCCTATGGAAAAGACATTCAAAGATCTTCTTCTCAGAAATTACCAGTCGAATTATAACCAAACTTAATCACAATGGTTCTTAGATGGTCCCTTCCAAAAAAAGGTATCCGGGAGGTCCGTACCTAATCCAAGATGGCCGCCAGCGGGAACATAGTTTTAACATTGGACCATATGGGGAAAGACATTCAAAGATCTTCTCAGAAACTATCAACCCAATTAGAACCAAACTACGCCACAATGGTCCTTTGGTGGTCCCATCTAAAAATGTGTCTGGCAGGTCCGTACCTCATCCAAGATGGCCACCATCTGGAACATAGTTTTTACATTGGCCCCATTGATCTTACGGGGAACCTCGGCCCAAAGTTGTGAATTTTTATTTGAATTGTGGTCTGAATGTTTTAGTTTCAGCAATATGTATTACCTTGATTATAAGGGGAACCCCTGCCCAAATTTTTTTGAAAGGTGTTCTGTTATGGGTTGTAATGGATTGTGGATCTTTCAGTTGCAATGGAAACCAAACAAGAATACTGTAATTTTAGAAATAAAAGTATTCTGCTAAATTTTATGTTTTGTTTTTCCTCTTGGTAATGTCAGCCATGGTCCAATTGAGCGATGCAGGCTCTTGAGAGCCTCTTGTTCACTGATAAAGTCGTGTCCGGGCTATAAAGTTTCTCTAGTTTGAGATAGGATTTTGATATTAGGCATGTGGATAGATCACCTTAAGGCCACGTGTTGCGTACTTTGGTTGGTGACCCTTGACCTTTGACCTCAGGGTCACATTCATGCTTTTTCAATGACAAAATCGTGCCCCCCCCCCTTTCGGGCTATTACTTTTTTCTCGTTTGAGATAGGCTTTTGATATGTGGCATGTAGAGAGATCACCTGAAGGCGACGTGTCGAGTACCTTGGTTTGTGATCCGTGACCTTTGACCTCGGGGTCACATTCATGCTTTTTCAATGACCAAGTCTTGTCCGGGATATAACTTTTTTTCTCTTTTTAGATAGGCTTTTGATACTTGGCATGTGGATAGATCACCTTAAGGCCACGTGTTGCGTACTTTGTTTGGTGACCCTTGACCTTGACTTTTGACCTCGGGGTTACATTCATGCTTTTCAATGACAAAGTCATGTTCGGGCTATATCTTCTTCTTTTTTGTCGTTTGAGATATGGTCACATTCATGCTTTTTCAATGACAAAATCGTGTCCGGGCTATATTTTTTTTTCTCGTTTGAAATAGGCTTTTGATATTTGGCATGTGAATTGATCACCTCAAGGCGACGCGTTGCGTACCATGGTTTGTGACCCTTGACTTTGACCTTTGACCTCTAGGTCACATTCTTGCAGTGGGGCCCGCAGAGATGGATACCATCTCACTGATATCTAGTTATCTCAAAAATTTTACTAAATTCTGTCAAAAGTTTATTCAAGATGTTTACAAACATTCTGAAAAGAAAAGATGGAGTCAGTGGGCAAAATTTTCTAATGCATCATGATGGATAAAATATGAGAATTCCGAAAATCAGAACCTGAAGAGTGACTATCCTTAACAACGATGATTGGCAGCAGATTATATACATGCACAAAAGAAATATAGGAAGAAGTAAAAGACTGATGACCAAACTCTATGATAGCAGGATAGATGAGAAGATAATCTGTCAATGTCTTCCCGAAATAACTTGCACCGTCCCTTCTCATCTCCTCCCATCCAGGATATATATAATAAGCTTGGGCATTAACTGTTTCATAAATATTTAAAGGATCAGGGCAGATAAATCGCACTAGAAATTAATTTCCGTCTGTTGGATTTCTATACTGGATAGTACTTGGCTGTATGACTGTATGGCCTTTGACCTTGACCTCTATTTTGCAATCCAATAACAGTTACTGTTTTTATATTATTTTTGTGCAGTTTCTCAAATATTTCTTTTGCTTTTTAATTATTTTGTACTTGACTACCATCGAGCTTTCAATTTAGTGTATCAAATTCAAACCGTAGATATTTCTTAATTTCACCTTGCTACATCCATTATGGATAATTCATTTATTTGTGATTTCAGGATATTGTTTTGGTCAGATGTCAGTTACGATGGAAGATCTGTGATAAGCCGTTCAAATTTAGATGGAAACAATGACGAAAAAATTTATAAACAATACAGACACCAAATGAATGCAATTTGGATTACATCCCTTGCTTTAGACACAACCAACAAAAAATATACTGGTAATACTATTGAATATGCAGACTATGATAGTTCAATGAGAGGATATTAAGTGAAGAGTTCAATTTATGAATTTTTATGTATTACAGCATCTGGGGTGAGTTATATTTTTAAAAACTAACTTTTGGGGATATAGGAATTCCATCACAGCCAAAAATTAACTCGAGATTAGCTCACCTGGCCTAAAAAGCCACGTGAGCTTTTGCCATCACTATGCGTTTGCGTCCGTCGTCTGTTGTCCGTCCGTCAACAATTTCAAAAATCTTCTCCTCTGAAACCACTGGGCCAAATGTAACCAAACTTGACTTGAATCATCACCAGGGTATGGCTTCTCAAAATTGTGTTTGATTAGTCGGCTGGTCAAACAACATGGCTGCCATTTCTAAAAATGGAACATAGGGGTAAATTGCAGTAACTTGAAAACCGTTACAGATATAAAAAATCTGATAAATATGATCAGCATGATGAGATCTACCCATCGTGCAATTTTGAAGAAAATCTGAAAACCCATCTCGGAGTTATTGCCCTTTTTCCGTAAAATTTTCAAAATTTTTGCATTTTTTATTTTTTATTTCAAGAAGCGTAACACATAAAGGTCAAATGTAATTAGCAAAAATGTTCAGCATATCAAGGTCTACCCACCCTGAAATTTTGAAGAATATTCATAAACCCTTGTAGGGGTTATTGCCCTTTTCTCACCGAATTTTTTTAATTTTTCGTATTTTTTGTCTTTTATTTCCAAAACTATAGAACGTGAAGGTTAAGTGTATATTGATGAAATGTTTGTCATGCTGTGGCAACTTCAAAACTGGTGTTGAAAATTGTTCGTTGACCGCTGTTTTCAAAATGGTCGCCAAAAAAAGGCGGGAAAATTCCACATTGTCCAATGGAATACACCTTCCATATTTTGTCCCGTCTTGTGTCACCACTGCACTATCAGGTTTTGTTCTGTGACGTCGTGATATCGGGAAAATTCACGCACGAGGAACAATTTTTGTGCATGCGTGAAATACCACTTTTCCCGCGAGTTACCTGATAGTGCAGCAGCGACACCAATCGGGAAAAGTAGCGGGAAGGTGAAATCCAAAGGTTTCCAAATAGATATTGATGTTGCGACTTCAAAACCGGTATTTAAAATTCTCTAGCTCCACACAGCGGAAGACGTTCGTGCCTCTCTTTGAATGTCGTCGACGCGAAGCTAGGAGTAAGACGTCAGCGCTGTTTCGGAGCTTGGAAAATTCTTCGTTGACCACCATTTTTAAAATGGCCGCCAAAAAAGGCGGGAAAATTAAACATTGTCCGATTTCAATGAAATTTGGTTTCCAAATAGATATTGATCTCGCAACTTCAAAACTGATGTTAAAAATTGTTTGTTGACTGCCATTTTTTAAAACGGCCGCCAAAAAAAGGCGGGAAAATTCAACATTGTCCAATTTCAATGAAATTTGGTTTCCAAATAGGTATTTATTCATTGACTGCCATTTTCAAAATGGCCGCCAAAAAAACCGGGAAAATGAAACATCTGATTTCAATTTAATTTGGTATTCAAGTGTATATTAATGTCAATACTTTAAAACAAGTGTTGAATATTGTTTGTTGACTGCCATTTTCAAAATGGCTACCGAAAAAAGGCGGGAAAATCAAACGGTTTCCATGAAATTTGGTTTCCAAATAGATATTGATGTTGCGACTTCAAAAT
The DNA here is from genome assembly GCA_002080025.1 of Modiolus philippinarum. Taxonomy (NCBI): domain Eukaryota; kingdom Metazoa; phylum Mollusca; class Bivalvia; order Mytilida; family Modiolidae; genus Modiolus; species Modiolus philippinarum. The sequence goes on along the minus strand of MJUU01058504.1, from coordinate 32,425 downwards.
CGATGTTGAGAATTGTTTGTTGATTGCCATTAACAAAATGACTTCTAGACTTCAAAACTGGTGTCGAAAGTGGTCGTTAGCAAGAACGTTTTTAAAAAAAAGAACAAAAAATAAAGTTATAGTAAAACATGATCAGACTTTAAATACAGTTCAAGATATTGGAAGTGTTCGATCTACGAAAGTTTGAGAGACTGAAGATCAACTGTATAATTTACAATTTTACCTTGATTGTGGCAACTGAAAGCCAGGTGAGCGATACACATTCCTGGGAGCACGTCTGGTTCTGTCTTGCCACATTGTGCCACTGACAATTTAGCTGAATTCCCATTAAATGAGGGTCATAACAAAATTAATGAACAGAATTGTCAAGACGCAAAAAGACAAAGCAGGTGGAATTCACTGCAAAATTGTAGGCCGCAGCAGCCCTGACTTTGTACAGGCATATCAAAAGAATTTTTGTGTAAAACCAGTTTTATGACGAGCAAAACCTCCCCTTCTATTGCAGTTGTGTCTGGTAGCAACTCTACAGCAATTGCTATTGAAAGGTCGTAGAAAAGAAATTATCAGAATCTTGAACTCAGTTCGGCTGAAACTTCAAATTTTTTTCACAAAGGACTGATAGCCATTAAAAGAACCTTTTTTAATGATCCTGTGAGAAAGAATTTCCTGAAGCCTTTGCTGCATTCGAGACGCCTGTTCCTGACACGAGTGCGTGTACTCGGAATGATATGAGCATCACGAACGCCAAGAACACGACACTCGGAACGAACTTTTGTTCCGAGAACATGCTCCTGCTTTGAGGTGATGTGTGTTCCTAGAACAGAAATCAAGATGGCGACTGATGGAAACAAATTTTAAGAGATCGGCTGTTTTTTGTTCGTTTAATCCACGATGAATATGATATGGTGTTTGCATTTTATATAAAAAGTAAACTAAAGACAAAAATATATTTCTTATCATATGAAATAAAAAAAGAACCATTTATAAGATGTGAAAACAGACCAATTGACTGGCATGATACCGGAATGCTCTTTGAAACTTCATTTGATTCAAAATTGGAGTTTTTTCCTTTTGTAAGAGCTACTGTGCCTTCCGCGCATCGGGTGGTGAAAAGGTTGGGGGGGAAAATTTTAAACAATTCTGGGAAAATATCAGGTATTTTTAATCAATTTCATCAAAAATGTCTTAACACTTGGGGCTAATATAACTAGTTAGTTGCACGTGGTTAGTTGCATTAGACTTAGTAAACACGAAGGATGAGACTGAAATGTCGGCAAAATTGCCTTTGAATTGATGTTTTCCATGTTTTTTTCAATTTGGAAATGAGTGTTACTGGGGAGAGGCATTAATTTTTTAACTTGCTTGTGCCCTATCCCATTACTTCAATTTATGGAATAAGATATTTTAAGAAAGAGAAAATTTGAAGGGGAGCTAGGGCAAAGGACCGGGGGGACTCTCAAATTTTACCCATACATAGACTCGTCCGGAAGACAAAAATATACCCTCAAAAATACCAAAATTTGGAAGTATACCCCAAAAATACCTGTTATAATTATACACTCCAAAAAATACCTTCCAAAATTTAAACCCCCCAAAAATACCAAAGAATTTTTAGGTTCTGTCATTTGTTTTTTATTGACCAAACTTTCATTGGTCCGCCCGTGCAATGCTATGTAAGACAAATACAACGGTTACCATTCCTAGGATCGTTACTAAGCTGCCAAAGCACTATAAATTGGTAAAGGGTCCATCAAACAATAGGGATACGTGGGAGGTTGGTGCTATATTGTATACAAAAAAGCCATATATTTTTATGCATGTGGTCAATTTTTTTTTTTCAGAAAACTCTTGTACCCCATAAAAAAAAACAACAAAATAAGAGACACCCCAAAAAATACCACAACATTTTTTTGCACCCCAAAAAATAGCAAAATCTGAATTTTTTACCCCCCAAAAATAGTCCAAGCCTTTGTATAGAAAATTTTTGGGAGTACCCCCCCCCCCCCCCCGTGGCAAAGGGCGTCTGACTTTCACTGCCAGAGAAAAAAAATGTTGTGGCAATGCTGTATTAAACTACACATATTGCTATAATTTAACACATCTTACGCATTTTACGTAGAAATGAATCATTTTTATGATTTGAATGAAAAAAATAGTCAAAAAATTGTTCGCTTGCCAACGATTTATGCTTCTACGTTTCTAAAATCCCTTATCTGACCCTGATTAGATGGACTACGGAATTCGTTGTCGTTTAATTTCCTTACAGCTTACTCCGTGAAGTTAAGTACATTACCGGGCGATTTTTTCTTTGTCTTACAAAAGAATATACTTCGATAATAATTACAACTGTAATTTTAACTGCCATTTTGAATTCGTTCTTTGCGTTCGAGAATGCTATTCGCACTTGAAATCTTCTTGCCGTTCGAGATGTGTCACGGTGTTCCGAGAACACGTTCTTACTTCCAAGAACAACTGTCTCGGATGCACCCCTTGATTAATTAAGGTAGTTCAGGTAACTCAAAATAAAAAGATAGATTAGTTTATGCCCCTTTATAATTGTATGTTTGTTATTAAACACAGTCACTCCAAAATTTCAGTAAAAATTATTATGTCAAGAAACTTGTTTTTCCTGTAAAAGTTTTAAAAAAGGGATTATTTACGTTTTTAGCTCATTTGGCTAAAGCTAGGGTGAGATTTTGTCTTCAATTTGTATCTGTCCCATGTTATGTCTGCATGTCGATCCTAGCTTAACTTTTCATTTAAAGATCTTCTGCTCTGAACTACATGTCCAATGTGGTTGAAAACTGAGAATGTAGTTTAAAATAAGACCTTATGGGAAATGCAGTTAAGATCTCCTCTAGATCTGAAAATTCGAGCCAATGGGAATCAAACTTGGTCATAAAATCCCTTGAGTTGCCCCAGTTCAAAGTTATTGATTTTTGTGTTCTTAAGTCGTCCAAGATTTTTGCCAGCTGGGAACATAGTTTAACATAATAAGACCATATGGGAAATGCAGTCATACAATCTTCTCCTTTGAAATCACTCACACCATTAAAACCAAACTTCACTTGGTTTCAATAGTACTTGTGTGGTCCCCTTCATAGTTTGTCATTTTTAGCTCAACTGACCTAAAGAGCCATGTGAGCTTTTGTCATCACTTGGCGTCTGGCGGCGTCCGTCCGACCGTCCGTTGTAAACTTTTTCAAAAATCGTCTCTCCTGAAACTACTAGGCCAATTTAAACCGAACTTGGCCTGAATCATTACCAGATTATCTAGATTCAAAATCGTGTTCGATTAGCCCGAGGACCAAACAACATGGCTGCCTTCAGCAAAAATAGCACATGGGGTAAATTGTTGTTTTCGGCAAATAACTCAAAAAAATTATTACAGATATCAACAATCTTACGGAGTAAAAGTGATAAGCATGACAAGATCTACCTGCCCTTCAATTTTGAAGAAAATCCGAAAAAAACCTGTCTTAGACATGTTAGAGTAAATGCCCTTTTTCCGCGAAATTTTCAAAATTTTGATAGTTTTTATTTTTTATCTAAAAAAACTATAGCAGATAGAGGTCAACTTGAAATAGCAAAAATGTTCAGTATATCCAGATCTACCCACCTAATAATTTTGAAGAAAATCCGAATACTTATAGAGGAGTTATTGCCCTTTATTGGTCAAATTTTTTGTAACTTTAAACATTTTGCCTTGTATTTCATTAAAGATTTGAGATAGAGGTTAAGATTTAAAGCAAAAATGTTTAGTATGTCAAGGACTACATTTTATCTTCATGATGAAAGTTTTGAACGTCATTCAAGATGGCCGCCAGTGGGAAATTAGTTTAACATTAGACCCTATGGGAAAACACATTCAAAGATCTTCTCCTCTGAGACTACTTGGCCAATTAGAACAATACTTGGTCACAACTGTCCTTATTCATGTTAGTTGGTCCCCTTTGAAAAATGTGTCCGGCAAGTTCCCATCAGATCCAAGATGGCCGCTAGCGGACAGCATAATTTAACATCGGACCCTACGGAAAAAACATTCAAATATATTCTTCTGTGAGACTACTTTGACAATTGGAACCATACTTGGTGACCACTGTCCTTAGTTTGTCCCCTTTGAAAAATTTGTCCGGCAAGATCCCTATCGTCTCCAAGATCGCCACCAGCGGACAACTTAATTCAACATTTGACCGTATAGAAAAACACATTCAAAGATCTTCTCTGAGACTACTTGGCCAGTTTGAACCATTCTTGGTCACAACTGCCCTTAGTTGGTTCCCTTTGAAAATTGTGTTCTATAAGTCCCAATCAGATCCAAGATGGCTTCGTCGCAACTGTCCTTTGTTTGTCCCCTTTGAAAAATTTGTCTAGCAAGTCCTCATCAGATCCAAGATTCAAAGATCATCTCCTCTGACACAGTGGGCCATATTACATCTAGGTTGATTATCACACTAGAAAATGAGACCCTTTATCATTGAGGTTATTGTCTGTGCTTGCTTTGGACCAGGTGAGCTACATGCTCTTGAGAGCCTCTAGTTCTTTTTAAAATGATAAAATCCAGCTTCTTCATATTGGATACCTGCGGGGGTTAAACTTTTGATGAGAATATAGGTCTGCGAGGAATAACCGAAGATACGTGTTTGTTTTAATAACTGTTACTGTTATTAATACCTTTTCCCTCTCTTCCTCTTAGTCTTTTCCTCAATACCCTGTGCTTTTTTGTGTTTATTTTTGTTTTTTTTTTTTTTGTTTGTTTGTTTTTTTTTGTTTGTTTTTGTTTGTTTTTTCTTCTGTTTGTTGAAAAATGATGTGCAAGCAAAAGCTTTGCGTAAAGGGAGCTACTCGCCTGTGAGTGAAAAGTATTATTCAGTTTTATCAGTATCTGATGCATTTTATTCAGTAACTGTTACTGGAGTTTGCCATACCTTTGGATTTAAGGTAGCATCTCACTCTGTCCATAGTCAACACTTGATCATTTATACCCCTTTCTTTTGCTGTGGTAGATCAATATGCTGTGCTTTGCGTAAGCCTTCATGTTATGCATCTGTCTTGTACCCCCTGTCCGGCTGTCACGTTTTGGTTTTGTCAGATATTTTGAACTTACTGGTTTTGTCAGATATTTTGAACTTACTGGTTTTATCCATTCAAAAGCATTAAAATTTTTCGAAAGCGGAAAATCAACTATGCAGTGATATTCGAAGGAAACCAGCGAACTGTCAGAAGAACAAAGAGAACCCACAGACATCATGAAAATGATGGCTGTTCGACATGCCATACCATTTAATATTTAATACGAATCGGTGCGGTTGTGGTTTTAAACGATTGATATTTTATCGTTTTATGCTTTAGCACAGAAACTTTTAGTGTACATTGTTCATTAACATGTTTCATTTGTTTTGAACATTTTATTAATATGTAAATACTTCCAAAATATATGAGGATTGTTGGATCGCTCTCGGGGGTGGGGGGAGAGGGGAGAGGGCAATTGTATATTATAGCTCGATCCATTACAAAAATATCAACCGACAGACTTTTGAAATAACACTATGTGGAGATCTGAATCTATATCAAATACTCATCAAATACTCATGATCCACTTGTAAAAAGTTTTGTAGAAGAAGTCAAAATTACAGTCAGCAGGAAAAATACTGATATGAGCACTTTTTATCATCAGTCAAGTTCGTCCACATTCCAGACTGACATTTTTACATTACATGAACCTGGTTTTAGATTTTAAAATAGAGAAACCATTGTACTCAACATGGAGATGTTGACCTCTGTGTATATAATATTCATTGAAGCCAAGAAAAAGAAAAGTAGCATTGAACAACATGGAATAAAATGGATCATAAGTATACCGATGAAATGACCAAAAACATTCATAGCGTCCCAATAGGGTCTGTAAGTCTCGTCATGTGACACCGAGAAATCACGATAAAATTGAAATTTGAAAACGTTTCCCGCCAAAATATGACGTTGCAGGATTATGACGTTCAGTTTTTTTGCTCTAAATGTCATATGTTTTTGTTTAAGGTAGATAGACAGTAATATACATATCCATGAGAATTTGTTATAAGTCGGCACAATTGAAGAACCAATCCTACTTACCAGAAATCTGTAATAAAAAGTATAGGTCACCGTGCTTGCTTTTTCTAGAATTGAGATCAAAGTTTGCTCATTTTAAGCCATTTTCTTACATAAATTTACATAGAATGCACGGGAAAAATATGGAAAGGCAATTTTTAGCTTTATAGAAATGAACTTTTTATCCATGAGAATTTGATGTATTTTTATGAATGGATAGTTTATGATGTAATTTATTTAATACAATAAAAAAATGAATATTTCACCATGCTTTTAACGGAGATGTTTTACAAAGTTTCCGGTTTAAACATTAATTTCGGGAAAGGGGAGTTAATTCGCGGCAAATCAAATGAAATATGACGTTTCACATCTGTCATTCAATTATGACGTCACAAAGGAAAATCCGTCAAATTA
>MJUU01058504.1:0-10021 GCA_002080025.1 Modiolus philippinarum | reverse complement strand
TTTTTCTGACAATCATGTATTTTTATTATGAATATCCTGATGTTTTACTAAAAAATACCCCCGAGAATTTTCGCGCCTCGCTCCGCTCGGCAAAATTTCCTTTCCTTTCTATATTGGAACCCTCCCCTTTTCAAATTTCTCTTGGTCCGCGCCTGATGCATTAAATATGTGTTAAGTCCCATGATATTCCGTATATTTAAGTCATTCACACTCTTTATTTATATCACCTCTGTGTGGTGTAAATTACAACTTTTACAGTTGACATTCTTTTTTCTAGATAACGCTCAAGAATTTGAAATGGTTTTGAATAATTCCGCATAATGATTGCAAAGTTATTCCCCCGGGCTCTATATATGGATTACAAATTATATTGAAACCCACATTTTCAAGAATAAAAGTCATTCTAAAATATTGCATGAAAAAAGTTCCAAAATGTAAAGTTGTTATTTTTGTTTTTATTGATTTGATACTATTTCAGCAGATGCCTTTCAATTTGTCTTATCCTAAATTTTGTTATCCGTTTAAAATGACCCTTTTTATTTCTATGAGAGGGAACAATTCGAGTTGAATTGAACTGCTTTCTACAGTGTTGCAACAAGTGAAATTCTCTTGTGCATTTCTTAAAAAGGCCTCATTTAAAAAAAAAATCTTCAGAATTAATTTCTGGATCGATTTTCATAAAATTTTCATTGATAAAAAGAGTTTGACATGTAGTTTCCTAGAGTAATTTAGAAATAATTTTAGGACTAATGGTTATTTTTTCAATACGATTAAAATATGTATTTAAAAAATTAAAGTCACAATTTACAATAGATATATAGTAAATTTTGATACCAAATTAAATCATGACAGTTTGAAAACTACAGATCATAGAATTATTCCAAAATTACTGTAAGAAACTGCATTTCAAGCTCTTTTTTATACTGAAAATTTTATGAAAATCGGTCAAGAAATGAATTCCGTAGAACTTTTTTAAACAGAGGCCATTTTAACAAGAAAAGCACAGGTAAATTTCACTTGCTGCAATACTTTGGCACGATACTGTATTGTTGACGTCATAGAGTATCTTCTATACCTTCGCGACGACGTCAAAACAAGCCTTGGCACTATCCGTAGTATTTTGTCATTTTTACGTGGCAGCGTACAATTTTGTTGGATGCAGTTTCAAAGAAGAAAAGATATTGGAACTAACATCGGAAGATGGTGTCGCTAAAGAATTGGAAAGATGCAAATGAGTATGCGTATGAGTTATAGATCAAATTACGTGAAATATCAGAATTAACACACACTCACAAGAACGCTAAACACACAACTGATAATGAACCCATAGTATTGAACCCAAACGCAGCTACTTTCGCTCCAGCAGATCAATATGCTCCATCTACTAGCACATATATGATAAATAAGACAATCTCCGAGATTCGTCAACAGGTTACATCGACAAATAGTACACATCTTCGCTCATCTAATAGTACATTCAGCGACTATCACAAATTACCCAAATTGAATTTACCAACTTTTTCTGGAAATATTTTAAATTGGCAATCATTTTGGGACTCGTATGATACTGCAATACATTCTAATCCTATGCTTAGATAGATAGATAGTTTATTTCTCTAAACGAAGTCCAGAAATTCAATTACCTGAAGTCTCTTCGAAGGCCTACCGTACAGTTACTGGTTTTGCACTGACCAAAGCAAATTATGAGACGGCAATCTCACTACTACAAGAGCGTTATGGACAAGTACACAAAATAGTACAAACATACATGCAAGCACTACTGGAAATTCCCGCACCTGTGTATTTACTTTCGAGTCTTCGCAGCTTTTATGATCAGACAGAAACATATGTACGCGGCCTTGAGTCTTTAGGTCAAACAGATGAATCGTATGGGTCCTTACTTGTACCCGTTGTTCTCAATAAATTGCCCGTGGAAATTCGACAAAATCTTGTAACAGTACACAAATCTTTTAACTGGACATTGAACAATTTACGAAATTCAATATACATTTTTTTGTATGATGAACTTAATGTACTAGAAGTATATCCAAAGAAAACCTGAGAAAATTCACAGCGAACAGAAAAGGACTACAAAACTTTGCGCTTATTGTGATGACCCAGGACATTTCGCAATGAACTGTACGAAATACACCAGTGCCGATGCACGGATGGCCGTTGTAGGTTTGGTTAGGTTAGGTTAGGTCTACTGTGGACTCTGGCTTCTAGCCACTTTGTCCGCCTCTATTTCTTCTAACTTCATGTTTAGTTCAGTGTGACTTCCGGGATTTATTTTAATTTCTAAGTCAGCTTTGGGGTTAAATTTCACTTCTTGGTGTTCCCAGTACTTGTCCAATAGTATTTCGAAATGTCTCAAGTCTTTTGCGTCTATCAATGATTGTGGAAGATTGTTCCATATTTCTACTACTCTGTTCGTAAACGAGTATTTTCTTAAGTTGGTTCTACTAAATTTCTTTTTGATCTTCTTGTAATAGCCCCTTGTTCTTGAATTCTGATCTAACTCAAATATGTCTTGCGTAACTTCCTTGTCATACACTCCCATTACAATCTTGAATGTTTCAATCATATCACCCCTTAACCTTCTGAATTTTAAAGTTGGCATGTTTAATTTTCTAAGTCTGTCTGGATAGTCCAAGTTATTTAAAGATGGAACTTGTTTGGTTGTCCGCCTTTGTACATTTTCTATAGTATCTACATCCTGTGCTTTGTAAGGGCACCAAACCACTCCAGGTGAGGTCTAACTAAAGCTTGGAATAAATATCTAAAATTATGTTCATCAAGATAGGTGAATGTCCTTCTAATCAGGCCCATTATGCTGTTAGCTTTATTTACTTTTTGTTGTATATGTTCAGAGAAACTCAGCTGATTGTCAACCAAAACACCTATATCTTTTTCACCATCTGAGTATTGCAATTTCACCTGGTTACCTATGTTGTCATAAAGGTGATACTCATAAGTTTCATTCCTCCCTCTCCTATTTGTAACTTTCAAGACTTTACACTTATTGGGGTGGAACTTCAGTAACCATTTATCTGACCATTCTTGGAGACTACCAAGATCCTGTTGTAATTTTGACATATCTTCTTTGGTTTTAATTTCTTTAAATATTTAAGTGTCATCTGCAAAGAGGTATGCTGTTGATTCCACTATATCTGGCATGTCATTGATATATATGACAAAGAGTATAGGGCCCAGGACACTGCCCTGGGGTATACCACTTGTCACATCATGTCTTGATGACTCCATGCCATTAATTGAAACTACTTGTTTTCTATTGGTCAGAAAACTTTTGACCCAATTTATTGTCTGATTTCCTATGCCATACCTCTCCATTTTCTTGATCAGTCTCTTGTGTGGTACCTTGTCGAATGCTTTCATGAAGTCCATATACACAGAGTCTATGTTCCCACCGTTGTCGAGTATTTCTGTCCATTCGTCCATTACCTTGAGTAATTGCAGGGTCGTAGATCTACCTGCTATAAATCCAAATTGTTTATTGCTAAATAACTTATTTGTCTTCATGTGATCTACAATTTGGTTTCTCACTAACTTTTCCATTATCTTACATATGATGCTTGTCAAGCTTACTGGTCTGTAGTTGCCTGGTTCGGATTTGGCTCCCTTCTTGAAGATTGCTACTATATTGCCAAAACTTCCAGATGCTCGCAACTAGCCCTTGTTTTTTCGATGTGTTAAATATCATTGTAAGAGGCGTTGTAATGCAATTTGCTAGTTCCCTCAAGGCCATGGGGTGGAGACCGTCAGGACCTGACGATTTATTTGTGTTTAAGCCCAGCAATAACTTCTTAACTTCTGATTCTGTGTATGTCACCTCTGTATACGGAAAATCAATGTGGCATTCTGGTAAGACTGGTACTTGTTCCCCTATTTCCTTTGTAAAAACGCTACTATAGAAATCCTCCAAAACTTCTGCCTTATGTTTATCAGTTTTAGCTACCTCAGTTACTCCCTTATCATTCTTTGTTTTAAGTTCACCTATACCAGATTTTGTCTTTCTTTTAGAATTTGCATATTGCCAGAACTTCTTTGGGTTACTCTTCGCATTCTTTGATATCTCTCTTTCCATATTTAATTTAGCTTTCCTTACCATTGACTTAACTTTATTTCTCGATCTTATAAATTCTTTATACTTTTTTGGGTCCCTAGTCTCCATAAGTCTTGTCCAGCATCTATGTTTGTGCTTAATCTCTTTAATTGTTTTGTCGTCTAATGACAAGTACTTATGCTTTTTTGTCTTATTTCCTGCCGAGATCTTGCATTTAGGTATACATTTTTCTTTCGCTTTCTCAAATTCTTTTAAAAATATATCCAGTTGGTCATCAGGGTTTTGGTCCTTCAGCAAACTATTCCAATCCAAATTTAGTTCTTTTGCCATTTCCGTATAGTTTCCCTTGAAGAAGTTCCTCTTTTGTGCACCCTTGGCTTCCACCTCATAGTAACATTCATATTTAAAGGCTAAGACACAGTGATCACTATGTCCTAATGGGCTCTCATGTTCAATAATATCAGTCATATTATCTTCATTTGTAAATATTAGATCAATAGTACTGGGCTCACATTTATCTCTTGTCCGTGTGTATCCTTGTATTTGTTGGTATAAAAAACTGTCCCTTATGCTTTCCATGAACTTCTTTATTATTATTTCATTTAATAGATCCACATTCTCATTATTGCTATTTGGGCTTTTGTAAATGCATCCCACCAGTAATTCGTCTTTGCCTTTTAATTTTATTTTTGTCCAAACACTTTCTTTATACTCATCAAATATATTAATCTCCTCTGGTTTCAATTTTTCATTTATATACAATGCTACTCCTCTATTGTTATGTAATCCTTCATTTATAAATAGATTGTAGCCCTCTATTTGGAGTTCAGCCTTACCAGGTAGAAATCTGCAGTTTTTAGGATACACCTCTGTTATGCCTATTATGTCCAATCTATCTTTTGCTTCTTGAACTCTTGATTTTAATTCATATAACTTGTTGGGTAGACTGTCAGCATTAGTATAGAAACAATTTAGACAATTAAAAGTCTCCACCTTCGTATTTACAGTTTTGTCATTAAAAACATTAAACGTATTTACATCATTCTTTCTCTTTCTTCGATGGCTACTTATTTTTTTATCTTGACCAACCGTTTGTCCCAGGGTGGGCCCTTCAAGATATACTTGTGTTTGTCGTCCCCCGACTCAGTCTGTTTGTTTCGCTCTTTGCATTCCTCCCATAGTTCCTTGTTTTTTAATCTTTCTTTTTGGGTCAGGTCATGTACGACAGTAATTTTGTTCATCCTAGTTGGTGCCTTACTTAATCTACTCAAGCTACCCATAAACTTACTTTTTGATTTTTCATCTTCAAATATTATTTTCATTGGCCTTGGCTTCTCAGCTTTATCACTTCTCTTTCCCAACCTGGTAATACTCTTTATTGACCGTCCATCGGTTGAAAGGAAAGTGCATAAGTCTTCCATGAATCTAGTGTCTGCTTCTTTTCTATCTTTAGGATCCACTTCATTAGATTCTTCAGCATTGCATTATTTCTTCTGGCAATGCTTTCTTTGTATTCATCTAATGCTTCAATTGCTTGCAAATCGGTCTCCACTGCTTTTGCCCCTTCTTCTTTGTCCATCCTATTTTTATCAATCATTCTCTTGACTTCCTCCACATCTAGATTTTTATGGCCTCCTCTAACTTAATCAATCTCTCTTCGTACATTGCAAAGTGATCCCTGCAACGTTCTTCTATCTCTTTTTTTATTTGTATATTTTTGGCTACTTTTTCATGGCATGGAGAGCAATACCAGTGAAAATCAGATCTTTTGCCCAAGATTTTATATTCAGATGAAGACAGATTTAAGCAAGATTTACAGAAGTGGAACTCACAGAATTCGCATTCAAGCAATTCTGCTTTTTTATCATTAAATATAGTTTTACATATATTACAAGTCCAACTCTCATTATCTGACGATTTACTTATTGAGTTTCTGGGGGCTCTTGGCCCCTTCTTCTCACCTTTTGGGTCTGCCATTGTCTCTGAAGTTAATTTGTGCTTGACAATTTGTCCCTATTCCAGACTACTGAACAGGATAGTTGTTCATATACTGCTTACTTTTTTTTTACAGTGTTCCTAAAGTATGTCGTAGGCTATGAACAATCCTTGCCTATTCAATCAGTATTGAACAGAAATGTTATTCATTGTGTATATGTTTAGTAGTAAATTACGCTTGCATTTATACTAGCTGCCAGCCGAATATCTTATATATTCGCGACTCTGTGTATATGTTAAGAACAGTATTTCCCTATTCAATTTATGTGAACAGGACTACTATTCACCCATGTTGTCATTCCAGATTGCACAGTGATTTGTGAACAAAAACTTTGCCTATCCAATATATTAATTTGAACAGGATTGTTATTCACTATATATCCTATGATATCTACCCCTATCAAATTGGTATTACCAAATTGACAGGATTTATACTTTATCAGGCATAATAGAGACAAGATTCCCTATTTAATACAATTTAAACAGGTTCCATTCCCCCAAATTTTTCCATTCCCCTAATTGTAAAAAGAAAGAAACTATGCTTCAATTGTCTAGGAAACCATAAGCTTGCTGAATGCAAATCAGCCGGTAAATGCAAAAACTGTAGCAAATGCCACCATACTAGCCTATGTAACAGGACAGACAATACAGAAAAAACACGTTAGGAAAAAGAAAATACAGTTTTACACACACCCCTTACCCCACAGAGGACATCGAATGTTATGCTCAAAACTGCCGTTGCTTGCGTAAGCTCTAAAACAAATTCTGTCGATGCTAATATATTGCTTGACGAAGGCGCCGAGCGATCATTCATATCCGAAGAATTTGCAGACAAACTTTCCATAAAAACTACGGGAACCGAAGTGGTCCATTTATCTGGATTCGGAGAACAGAATAGACAAGTACGACATTTGAAAAAAGCTGAAGTTTACTTACAAACAGACAATGGGGAGAAGCTTCCAATTAATGTACTTATCATACCAAAAATCGCAGTTCCAATCCAAACTCACGTAAAATCTGTGGTTAAAATGAGACTTTTGAAAGGGTTAAAATTATCCTACCCAGGATCAGCCGATGAAACATTCAACATCAACTTTTTTATTGGAGCTGATTATCAAAGAGAGATAATCAAAGAACAACTTAACCGTGGATGATAACACAGTAGATACAGACCCGACCAAACTGCATTACATTCCGCACCATCCTGTGAAGAAAAACTCCGCCACAACACCCATCAGGATAGTATACGACTGTAGCTGCTAGGAGAACCAGTACGCACCTAGCTTAAACGATTTCCTGCAAGATGTGCCACCCAAAATAAACGATATCACTGCCATTCTGTTAAGATTTCGCATGCGTAAATATGGAGTTTCTACAGACATAGAAAAAGCCTTCCTTTATGTTGGTTTGGAAATTGAAGATAGGAATGCTACACGCTTTTTCTGGTTGGACAATCCTATCGATTTAAATGGTCCTATGTCAACCTACCGATTCAGATCAGTATTATTCGGGGCCCTTTCATTCTTAATGCTGTGCTATCTAAGCATTTGAAGGAAAAACTTTCCGAGATGACTCAAAAAATTGCAAATGATTTATATGTAGACAACATCATATCCAGCTTTAATACAGAACATGATTTATCCGAATACTTTTCTATGGTCCGCAAACTTTTTGAAAAAAAGGTAGATTTAATCTGCGATCTTAGGGATCCAACAGCGAAGAATTGATGAAATTGGCTAGAGCCGAAAATGTCCATGACAAGGACACAACAATCAAGACCTTAGGTTTACTATGGAACACAAAGAGAAGCACACTTCAATTTGCTACGACAATAGATGGTACAATAGAATATATAACAAAACGACAGGTGTTGCGAGAATCCTCGAAAATATATGATCCTTTAGGAATCATCAGTCCAGTAACCGTATGGAGCAAGATATTCCTCAAGAAACTATGGAAAACAAGTATTGACTGGGATGTACCCCTTCACGAGGATATGATTAAAGAATGGCTAAAAATCAAGCATAACATACAAGAGGCGTCGAAAATTACATTTCCTCGTCATTATTTTCATGATTCATTGAACAGTACAAGAGAACAAAACTGTACATGTATTTGTGGACGCTAGCGCATCAGCCTATGGAGCATGTGCTTACTTACTTTCAAGCAACCAAAGAAGTTTGATTATGTCCCGAAATAGAGTAGCACCATTGAAATGCCAGACAATATCGAGACTTGAATTGATAGCAGCAGTACCTGGAAGCAGACTTTTGGACCACATGGTACACAATTTAGATATAACACAACCAGTGTTGTGGAGCGATAGTCAGATCGTCCTGAATTGGTTGAACTCTAATAAGACATTGAAAACATTCATAGCAAATCGAGTAAACGAGATAAAACGGCTAACTGAAGAATAGAATTGGAGATATTGCCCTACAGAGTACAACCCGGCAGATTTGCTGACAAGAGGGGTGACAGCTGAAAAATTAAAGGAAAGTACCTTATGGAAAAATGGGCCCGAATGGTTAACTTGTCATATGAAATGGCCGAAATGGAACGAAACTGAAAAATTACAGACACTCTCAACATTTTCCGAGGGAATCGATATAAATACATTTAATGTTAATACAAATGTGGACACTGAACATGGAATACACCAAATCATTGATTTGAACAAATTCAGCTCGTTCAAGAAACTACTACGTGTTACTGCATATGTGCAACAATTCATTAAAATGTGTACTACTGGAGAAACGAACAAACGCGTATTAACTGTGGTTGCGTTACAAACTGCCGCTCATACCTGGATACGAGACACCCAGAAAAGGAGTTTTTCGGACGAAATACACGCAATGAAATCAGGATCAAACAGAAATAGTTTAGTGATACAATTGAAACTTTCATTGATAATGATGAGTTAATTCGTTGCGAAGGACGTATACACAAGCCAATTGATTTTAATGCAAAGTTTCCGTTATTATTGCCGAAACAGGACAAATTAACCGAACTTATTGTTACAGACGCTCATATTGATCATCTTCATGCTGGATTATCAGTAGTTAATATGGGAAAAAATATGCGGTTTTCAAAAAAAAACAAGATGTGTTTGTGAAACACTACATATGCCCCCAGATTCCCAATTTACCCCTTTTGGACCCCTATGACCTTGACCTTTGACCTTTGACCTAATTTTTTTTTTGCATATTTATGTTCGTATACACTTGCCAAGTATCAAAAGTCTACCTTATATAGTTCAAAAGTTATAGCCAAGGTTAAAGTTTCGGACAAACAGACAGACAGACAGACAGACAGGACAAAAACAATATGCCCCCCGATCCTCGATCTGGGGGCATAAAAACGTTTTTTTTTTTGAAAACCGCATACTTTTTCCCATATTAACTACTACTGACGGGACTATAGAACAAACAAACATGTTATTCACTACGGTTGAGACGGGTAAAACGGTCTAGATTTCACTCACATTTTTTACGATGTTTACGGATTAAACATCTCATAAGTAAAACAAAAATCTTATAGGTTTTACTTCGTTCTAGACTCTGCTTTAAAAAATTTAAGACACGACTCGTAAACTCTATCATTTTTATATAAAAAGAAAAATAATATTCTAGTAATAAAAAATGTTTAGAGGAACACAGTTCTGTGATCGATAGGAGTATTGTAACTTTTTACTAGACACACCTATAAGAACTCCACAAAATGGACAGGCACAAGTCAAAACGGATTACAAATTTAGCATAAACGATAGGGCTTCGTTTTATGACTGGTACAATGGGTATTTTTTAATTAAGTTTAAAGTAGATAAACTAGCTGACGGAGCAGCGCCGGACAACGACACAATATCCGTTATTTCAGACGTAACAAATTTTATTAATCAAATGAGAGTTTCCCAAAACGGAAAAAACAGTTTACGACTGTAAT
>MJUU01058502.1:95955-149707 GCA_002080025.1 Modiolus philippinarum | reverse complement strand
CAAATAGACCAAATACATGGACCTTTGAATAATTTCGTTTTTGAATAAGTTTGGTCTTTCATTTGCCAAATTTTATTTTTTAGTTAACACATATCATTTAAAATAGGTATCAAATGAAAGCTTATTATATTTGCTTTACAACCATTACAAATAATGGCTACTTTTATGTAATATAAACATCATACATCAATAAAACTTACCCCTACCCCAACAAATTTACTCTAAAATTGTCATTTCTTGGTCTATTTTGGCATACAAATAATCAGAACACGCAAAATGTGTGTTGTATATGACATTGTTACATGAATAACATTATGATTTGATATTATAACAGCCATTTGTCGACTTAAACTCAATATTTCGCCCGAAATTGATGAAAAATGGGAATTTTTAACATTTTAGAATTGTCCAAAGTTCACTGTTAAATCGTTATATATGCCAAATCTGTAGGATATATCTGCAGATATGCCAATTATTTGTACCAAGCAACACATAAGTGTCTTAAAACATTGTTTAGAAAAACAATGAGTGTTTGATGTGACGCTAAATACCAAAAATCTTACCCCTACCCCAACAAATTTTCCCTAAAATTGCCAATTTTTTGTCCAAGTTTGCATGGAAATAACCAGAACACGTAAAATGTGCAATGTATATGACAATGTTGCATGAATAACATCATAATTTGGTATTTAAACAGCCATTGGTAGACTAAAACTCAATATTTCTTCCAAAATTCATAAAAAATGGGAATTTTCAACATTTCAGATTTGTCCATAATTCACTGTTAATTCGCAGTAAATGCCTAATCTATAGAATATATCTGCATATATGCCAATTAATTGTTCTGAGCAATACTTTAATTGTCTTGAAGCAGTGTTTAGAAAAACAAGGAGTGTAAAATGTGACTCTAAATACCGAAAATCTTAGCCCTACCCCAACAAATTTTCCCTGAAATTATCAGTTTTTGGTCTATGTAGGGATAAAAATAACAAGAATACGGAAAACGTCTGCTGTATATGACAATGTTGCATGAATTACATCATGGTTAGGTATTTTAACAGCCATTTGTCGACTTAAACACAACATTTCTCCCAAAATTCATGAAAAATGGGAGTTTTCAACATTTCAGATTTGTCCATAGTTCACTGTTAAATCGCAATATATATCAATCTATAGAATATATCTGCAGATATGCCAATTAATTGTACTAAGCGATACACTAGTTGTCTTAAAACATTGTTTAGAAAAGCAAGGAGTGTTTAATGTGACTATAAATACCAAAAATCTTACCCCTACCCCAACAAATTCTCCTCAAAATTATCGATTTTTTGTCTATGTAGGGATAAAAATAACTACCACACGCAAAATCTGCGATGCAATATAGCAGGGTTGCATGAATTCTATCATGATTTGGTATTTTAAATCCCACTTTTCAGCTTAAACTCAATATTTTGTCAAAAATTGATCAAAAATGGGGATTTTCAGCATTTCAGATTTGTCCAAAATTCACCTTTAAATCGTTATATGTGGCAAATCTGGAGGATTTATCTGAAGATATGCCAATTTATTGTTTTATCCGGTATATTAGTTATCTTGAAACACTGATTAGAAAAAACAAGGAGTGTTCCCTGTGACTCTAAATACCGAAAATCTTACCCCTACCCCAACAAAATTAAACTTAAAAGTCCCCAAAATATGTCTTTCTTTACATATATATGAACATAGCATGCTAATGTTTTATTTTCTGCAAAAGATAGTAAAGATATATCGTTATATGTAATTTTAACACCAAATATGGGTAAACTTGAATATTTTGGGCGATTTTCGTGAAAAATGGGGATTTCCAGCATTTCAGAATTTTACGAAATCCAATTTTAATTGTTGATTAACTGCCCATAAACCACTAGCATGATCTTATTTGTGATATAAGTCAGTCTTTGTGTATTTTGGTGTTTGAAAATGATATGTCATTGAACCTTTATACAATGTTTAAGCTTTTCAAGCTTTTTAAGCTGAATAAAATGGAATTAATTGTATTGAACATGTGTGGTAAGGGGGTAATATGTTTGTAATTTATGAGACTGTAGTTAGTCTTAAATGTTTAAAAGTATACTTTGTAATTGCTAACATATAATGAAACGATATTAAATCAACATTTTCAAGTTACATATCAATTTCATGAGGTATTTGCATCTCAAAGTCAAAACAGCAGAATTTCTGAAAAACGGAAAATTCCCATTTTGCATAGAATTTCCGGCAGAAGAGTCGAAAAGAGACCTCTTAAAAAGTTTAAATCTACTTGAATGATCTTCTGCATGTCAGCTTAAGTGAAATAAACACTAGAATTCCCATTAAACATTATCTTTTTATCATTTAGAGCCAAAATATTTCAAATTTTCCCCTAATTTTGAGGGGGAGGGGTGCTAATTTTGATATTTCTGAACCTAAATTATGTCTGAAACTAAAATTTGTGCGCACAATTTCTTGCTAATATATCATTAATCATTATTAAATCGGCCATTATTAAATATATATTCAGATTTTACGATCCTAAAGTCAGAAAGTCGAATTTGTGAAAAAATCTAAAATTCCGAATATTTCCATTTTTCAAAGATTTTATATCAAAAATCATAATTTTATGGACTTTAATGGTTTCATTTTCCAACATTGTATCATACCTAATAAGTTAGGCATAAACACTAGATCAAATGACGAGGATTGTTTATCTGAAAAGAATTGAAAGCCTAAAATTGTCATTTTCGCAATTTTTTAAAGGGGGAGGGGTACATTTTTGGCATCCCCAGATCATAAAAATGGCGTAAAGTGCCCAACCTTGTGTTCATTGTAAAGAATATTAATTTAGCTTTAATTTGGTACCAAATTTCAGTACATATTACCTATCGTTAAAAATGTATGGAGCTTAAAAGATGAAACTTCGGTTAAAACGAAAATACAAGAATTTCTGATGGTGTACTATAAAAGTGGCCCTATACTGTCCATGCGTGCAGGTTATGTTCGTGTTAACATGTTTTATTTTGAAGAGGGGACATAGAAGGACTGAAAAAAATCGGTCTGGTTCGGAAGTGGGGGGGGGGTGCACGGAAAGTGTTTCCAGCCCACGGACTAAAGGTTAATTTGATCATATCGCATAAAAAACTAATAAACGGCTCCTGTTAACATAAAAATAGTACGGATACTGTTGACATCATAATTAAAACCACACAGCCGAAATACAATTCCTATAATGGCCGTCATTTAGATTACAAAGTCACGTGATTTTTATTTGAAAATGACGTAATTTCACTTTTCGGAACAGGCACAGTTATTTCAACCAAAATAATCAAGTTATTGCCTATGTTTATCAAAAGTTGAACTAAATATTAAAAATTAAAAGTCCTTGCAAACATGCAGCATAAATATTTCAATTGTAGGTCGATTTACTGTCAAAATAAGCAGAGAAACGAGTAANGTGTGACAGGACAGCCTACCTGCGTTGTAGTAGGTAGTAGATATATAGCCAGTAAAAATCGACTGAGCTAACGGAATATTTCTTTAGCTCATTCGGTTAGGTGGCTGGCTGAAGTGCTAGAGGTCCCGGGTTCGATCC
The DNA here is from genome assembly GCA_002080025.1 of Modiolus philippinarum. Taxonomy (NCBI): domain Eukaryota; kingdom Metazoa; phylum Mollusca; class Bivalvia; order Mytilida; family Modiolidae; genus Modiolus; species Modiolus philippinarum. The sequence goes on along the minus strand of MJUU01058502.1, from coordinate 146,100 downwards.
CCGGAGGTGACCGTTGCAATTTTGTAAGGAGAATCATGCTCTCCGGTTACATTTGGCGCCCAGCTAAAAAACCCACGGTGGTTAGATGGAGCTAACCAGGGTTTGTTTGTGAGATTTGTGTTGAGAGTCATACATAGCAAGTATGATGACTCTCGAGGTGGGGGAAGTGTGACAGGACAGCCTACCTGCGTTGTAGTAGGTAGTAGATATATAGCCAGTAAAAATCGACTGAGCTAAAGGAATATTTCTTTAGCTCATTCGGTTAGGTGGCTGGCTGAAGTGCTAGAGGTCCCGGGTTCGATCCCCGGAGGTGACCGTTGCAATTTTGTAAGGAGAATCATGCTCTCCGGTTACACAAGAATTGAACTTCCATTTCAATTTATACCCGTTCTCTACCGATTTTAATGAAATAAGTGCATGTCTACAGGTATAGGGGGAGTGAATTTTGATAAAACAAGTGCCATCAGTCAGATAGGACGGTATGGAGCGCATGCAGTGATTGGAAGTGATAAGGTATGCCTTTACTTGAGTAGAGAGGGAATAAGAAAAGAATGGCCTGTAGGTAGCCAACATATTACAAGGTACTTAGCAAGCTCTTGATAGGATCAGACCTTAATCTGGCTATATTTTTACTCTAATTACTATAATTTTGATATATCCCCAGTGGAGTTGCAGGTGATTTTGGCCTCATAATTTTGGCCTCATAATGTTGTGTATAAACACAATGCTAAAATATTAATGACTTTGCATTAACAAATGCTGAATTTATTGGGAACAATTTTCTAGGGTTGAGTTCTGTGGAATGTCTACACCCTTTTTTGTTTCATTTTCCATGTTTGACACAGTATCACAAATAATTTAAATTGTCATTACCATGTGGTACATATTAGAGTGAAATAAATCCTGCATGATTCAAATTTTCTCTGTAATAATTAGAATTGGTATAAAAGATTTTTTTATCCAAAGTAGTCCCACACCCTCACAAAATGAAAAAAATTCCTTAGTGAGGGATTATATTCTTTCCCAGCCTCAGCTTCTGCAAATATTATAACATGTACATTACAACTGTAAATAATTCCAAAATCAAAACTCACACCCACCATGACAGAACAGTATAATGTATGAAAGGAAAGTTTGAAACACTGGAATATACATCTAGGTGCATTTCTTTGACAAACCAGCCAAATTAGTTTTAATACAGAAATTAGAGAGGTATATAGATATACCATGTAAAGAAAAAAAAATAAATCAAATAAAATCAATTTTAACATTGTAGATTGATTGCAATGTCTAGTTTTTTCACATTTTAAAATTATCAAAAATTCTGACTATTGTTAAAAATAGGGGATGAAAGTGATATAGCTTTGATACTTGATAATGTCTAACTAATATTAACTCTGTCTCATTTTTAGGTTTATAGTTGATCAGTACTGATCACTGAAAAAAAAGATGGGAATATCTTCACACCCCATTCAGTCAATCTTTCATATTTTTTCCAATAAATGCTGTATGTATTTTCTTTAAAGGAGTTGTTTTTTTAATGCAATAACACCCTCAAATTACAATATAATTGTCACACTGAAAAAAAATAGGGTAAAATTTGTGTCATAAAGTCATTGGGCTTTAATAAAAAGTTGATATTGCACTCTAGTAAAAAAACAACAAATTATATATTTTTTTTTATTTCTTAAGATAGAACTATTTAAAATAAGTAATCATGTAGGTTATACAGCTGGTTCAAAAGTCTGTATTATAATTTTTTTTGGAAAGGATATGGAGTAGATTAACCTTGAAATCATCTATTTAATTTTCATGGGGGCTAAGTATTTAAGATAATCTAGCTATTTATATATTATGAATTTGACATTTCCTTCTGTGTGGTAACAATGCATCACATTTTGTTTCTATCTCATTCTTCAGACAAAATATATCCTAAAATTTCACAATCAGACTTAATTAGCCAGAATCAGCATAAGCAAGCAGATTTTTTCCATGTATTTACCAAGCATAGATTGAAAACTGATTAAAATGAGTGACAAAGATCAAGAGTGACACCAGTTTTACACCAGGGTATGAGAAAAGGTTTTCTTTACTAAATCATAACATGAAATACAAATAATTGGGGACAAAAATCATGCATTCAGCAGTAGCCAGTGTTGGAATTTCACTGAATTCTTCAGGAGTCTCAGAGGACATCTAATTTTCCACAAAATATAACTCACAAACAAATAACTCACCATCTCACACAGAAATTTGGCCTCCTAGTGATAGTTTAAATGACTTTTTTACATACTGATAAAGAAATTAATGCCTAGTCAAGGTATGAAGGGGAAATGACAGCACAGTGAAATCAAGTATGCACATGTGCCATGCAGCCCATGTACAGCATGCCTTAGTGGTTGAAAATATTTTTTTTTATATTTTACAAGCTCAACTAGCATGAAATTAGACAAATTTAGAAAGTATGCAATGGAATGCATAAAAATTACATCAAAACATCAAAATAAGCAGGTAAGTCAAAGAAACTTGAAACATAATCAAATGATGTCAAAGGACAAAGTTGTCACTACCCCCCCCCCCCCCCCCCCCCTCCCATTGGAATCTAACTATGGAATCAGTCTGTTTCTAGACCTAGTGACAAGTCACAAAGTAGAAAGGAAGATATCTGACTTTTTGAAATCTTCTAATATTTACAATGAAAAAGTTGACTCTTGACTTCAAGGTTGCCCCTGCGACCTTTGACTTTGTGGCAACAGACAGGGCTACAATTAAATATATTTGGCGTCTTTTTAGCCAGATATACATAATTTTACCTCTATTTATTGCAATAATGTCTTGAAGAACAATAATGGTACTCTAAACCTAAGAATTATAAGGTGTTAAATATGGAAAAATGCGCCGTCGGCGAAATTCTGTCCTGCCTCGGAGATGCTTCCAGAAAGTTGGTTGTTTATAAATAACGGCATCTGGTATTAAACTGTATGAAATTTTCAATAACTCTTCTTCATGACTCTCTGAACACGAAAATACCAGTCGATATGAATATTCATTAGGGGAAAAAAAATTTGTCACTTCGTTCCGACCACAAAAAATGTTCGCCGACATTTTGTCCTTCACAAGGCTCAAGGTTATTATTCAATACAAGGAAAGATTTCGCCCAGATAGAAGATCAGAGTGTACCAGTCATCCACTAAATGACATGAAGTTTCATTTAAAAGCATAAACTTATTAAGTTTCAGTTATTTATTAGGACTAAAACGAGCAAATACGAAGGGTCGTCAAAATCCAATTTTCTCAAAGTTGTATAGCGCCACCTGGCGGTGACGTCTCAGAAAATTATCTCCACTTGTTTTTCTGTAATCTAAACCGCCCATTTTTCTGTCAAATCAGTGAAATGCTTTTCGGCTGTGTTAGGAGAGGTATTTAACATTAATTCGGACTGGCTGGTGATTGATAACTTTATTTGAGAATGGATATCATTTTCCTTGAAGCCAAGCCCGATATGAGCTTGACCAGTTGACTGAGATTCGGGCATTCGGTCTGGAATTTATATATTTAACTGGAAACTGAGAGACTTTTTATTTACCGATGTCGGTAAATAAAACAGCGAAAATATATGAACGAAAATGTACTTAACTACGTACAGACCTTGTACTTATTTGTTAGATATAACACACTAAGATGTTTTTTTTTTAAATCAAATATCATCGGCGGTTGAACCCCCTTTTCTAGATATATATTTTAAAATTTTGTACAGAATTCAGATTAAAAAGGAAAAGAATTGACTGGAACCCCTTTTTTCTTGAACCTCATCGGAAACCCCCTTTTGCTCGACAGCTTGATCCACCGGTGCTTATAAAGGCTGTGTTTTTTTTTAATTTTGAGCTTTGAGGGGTTATTCAGCGAGCCAAACAAATACATCATTTGTAGTGCAGGTGATACATGTGCTCTGAAGAACACATTTTTCGCGATCACTGTATGGTCCTATCATTCAATTCCTATTACACAGTAGACCTATATGACCAATGATTTCTATTTTCGATGAATAGGCACCATTTCTGACAGTGGTTCTACTACGGAGTTTTTCAGAAAATAATACGATTGGCGCATTCTGATTTTAAACTTATTTTATTCATGAAAAAGAAGGACTGGGCAACAGGCAAAGCCTATACAAGCCCCCTCCCATAATACATGCAAAAGGTATACAAATTTAGATATAAACAAAAACATAAATACAAGCAAGAAAATTTACAAAGATGAACACTTGTAAGGCTCCTCATGGAGGTATCAGGTAATCAAGTACTTATCACAAATTAGTACTTGAAAACTAGGGTTACTTGGAAATACGGTAATCGTTACTAAATTACATTTATCACAAAATATGATAATCAAATATCCAGAGTCAAAATAAGGGTTTAAATAATCAAGTAATCAATTAAATAAAATAAAATATTCAGCATTGGCGCATTCAATGACTATCCAAATTCGGTATAAAATTGATTTAAGGATGTATTCTTCTGATGTTTCAGTCTCGTTGAAATCTCGTTTTGAAATAATTTTAAAATTTTTTATATTTTATGTACAATAGCAATGAATCAACAAAATTGATGTTTATTTTGAAATTGTGTCAAAAAATTATTCATTTCTATCAAATGGTTTCAGAGTAATCTCAAATTGAAGATTGATGCCCCAATTGGCTGTTGGATTCATGTCAAATTTTCACAAAATAGGGTTTGGGTTAGAAAAAAGCCATCTTATGAAAAATTATGCACTTATAATTTATTTTTGCTTTTTTAAAAAATAGTATCATATATTTTTGCAATAAAAAATCACAAAACAAATGAAGTTTAAGCTATTAGCTGTTTAAAAATTTTAGAAAATCTACATTTTTAGTGAAATATGGAAATGCTGAAATTGCCCACAAAAAGCATGAAAATGGGACAAAACTTTCTAATATCAACACCAACATATGATTTTTGGAGGCTGAATTTGTTCATTCCTTTTATTTACAGCTTTTCAGAAAGTATGAGAAAAAGTTAAATACTCTAAGCTAGATTTTTTCCTTGAAATTAGTCAAAAAATTGGCAAAAGTGCCTAAAAATGCACAAAAGTGCTAAAATTGGTCACTTTCTAACAGCTGTAGCAAAATAATTTGCACAGCAACCTATGAATTTTTCTTTATATATTGAAATTATAGGGTAAGACCATTGCAAAAATAAAGGTTTGAAAAAAAGTTAAATACTTTAAAATTTTCGCTCCTCAGAAGGGTACATCCTTAATCTACACCAAAGAGATCTAACTTGACAAAATTAGATTTTTCAGTATTTTACGTAGTTTTTGTATTCAGTTGTTAATGAGTAAAACCTGGAAGATTTTTATCCAATTACCTGTGACTATCATGTCTGCAACAAATATTTTTCGCTTTATTTTATTATTATATTTTCATATATAGAACATACCCTTATATTTCTCTCTTGATAATAACTATCGTTAGGCAACCATTCGATTTTTGTCTGTTTTTTTTTTCTTTTTGTTTGTTTGTTTTTTTGTAATGATTACCTCCTTTATCTACTAATGGATCTTTCTAAAGGGGTAAGGTAACGCAAAACATTGACGCTGCTTAATCCATGGTTTCTTCCAATGACTTAAAAATTCGAAGGGGTCGTCAAGGAGGCACGCAGAATATTTCCCCTGTATTTTTTCCTTCAGTGGACATTTTTTAGGAATGTATTTCACCGTAGTACCAAAATTTGCTCTATTTGATTGCTCGATTAATTGATTACTTAAAGTTTCACGTCCAGTGAGCAATATTTTAGCTATATCATGAGGAGATCAAGTTAATCAATAAAAAAATTATATGTAAAAAACTTGAGAAAGTAACAACGGTGGAATGGACAACTGGGGGCAACGAGTTTTGATTGCCACTAAAAATGGGTAGGGCAGGAAATTTAGCTTTCTATACGACCCTCAGTGAGTTTGCTCTTGAACGAGAAATATAGAAAGGATCTTTATACTGCTTGGGGCGTGGCGTTTCTACGCAGTTTGGCTACAATGATTCGCAATCAGGCTTTCTGTATTTTAACCTGACCAGCCTGTGTAGACATGGCATTCCACTATCCACCACATTGAGACACACCCGGAGCCCTTGAAAACCGATCAGGTACTGGGGCGTTCTACTTGAAAAGGTCTTTGAGATACTCTTTTGTAATAGCATGAATACTTTACTTACATGTATTGGTGATATTAGCTTACAAGCAACACAGTTTTATGCTAATATTTATTTCAGATGTATCAGACTCGGATTCAAATGATCACCAACGAAATACGAGTTCATTTTAAAAATTGACCCAACAACCGTAAGGTAAATGACATAGGATCAAATGCAGAAAAACTTTTTAAAATTCCATATTTTTAGCTAGAGGTAACTTTTTGACCATTATGTAGCTTCTTGCCAATTTTTATGAAATTATATTAAAGTTAAATAACTCTATATTCATCTTATAAAAACGCCAATTTTACCTATCCCGCCTGCTTCAGCGGGGCAATATATCGTAATCATGGTGTCCGTTCGACTGTTCGCCATAGGGATGGGAGACAGGTAAGAAGGTACGAGAGAAAGGAGCAATGGGGCAGTAGAAAGGAGAAAGACACCCCCTGTCCAACCCCCTCATCGTTAATATGATATTAAGGTAAATAAAAAATAATGGCATGGTACTTGGTGCATACGTAGATTTATCATCCAAGATTGGTCTTCGCCCTCGTTGAATACATACATCGACAAACGAATACCTATATATATAATACTTGTATCAATCACTAGGTTGTCGCAATATAGTAATACGATGTACTGATTTTAAATGAGATCAAAATCGGCAGTTCAAAAAAGAATAATCAAAAGAAAAAGCCGGATACAACGGAAACACTAAGACAAAAAAGACACCACACAATTACGACAAACAAGGAAATTAGAGACACACATACAGATATGCAACACGGACCAAATTTTAAATCATAGATGAAATCAGTTGCATCGGAAGAGTAAGCATCTTCTGCTTATGATACATCGATGTCAACAGTATCCGTACTATTTTTATGTTAACAGTATCCGTTTATTAGTTTTTTATGCGATGTGATCAAATTAACCTTCTACAGCTACATAAATGTTAACAGGGAGGTTATAATATAATTTTTGAGTATTTACTTGTTGGTTAGAAGAAATCAAGCATGATTGGTACGATGCCACCTATATCCGTGCCCCGAATTTCAACTGTACAGAAGTGTTTACATAACTGACAGGTTTTTACGTGGTGTATTTGTGCTAAGAATGTTGTTTGAGATGTCGGCCCTTCGGTGGATTCATTTATTTTGCTTACTATTGGTTTTATTTCATCATAAAACTAGACAAACATACCCGAAGCGAGCCTTGATAATGTTAAAGTATCCGTGCGTGTGACGTAGCTAACACCCCGTGTGACATGTCCCACATCGACCATATTCGTATGACAACTACTGTTCATGTTTCTTATGCTGTCTGTGACCTACATTTTGCGCATGAGCGACTTTGTTAGGTAGAATGGTTAAAGTGTATTCCCCCTTACTGACATGTCCTATATCTTAGGTATTGTTATACATAACAAAATAAGTTACTTCAAATTTAGTTAATGCATATGGTTATTTTGACAACTTATGTCTCTAATGTGCAGATCAAATCTCTTCGGAAACTGCTGAGCCAAATAGAACCAAACTTAGCCACAATAGTCTTAAAGTGGTCCCCAATCAAGTTTATTGGTATTAATCAGCGCAATTTGGGATGGCAACTATAATGCATGCTTTGGACTTTGAATATGACCCTTTTTTGCGCATGATCGGCTTGGTTAAAAAGAATGGTGAAAGTCCATTTCTGATTATTGACATGTCCCATATAAAACAAATAGTTATATCTTATTCATCTTGGGGTGATAATTACAATGAATGCTTTTGGTGCAGTCTTTGACCTTAATTTTATGCATCAACGCCTCTATAATGGAGAATGGTTATAGTCCATTCCTGATTATTGACATGTTCAACATGTGACAATGCCGTGAAACGAGGTGGGCTTAGCAGGCGTAGACTGCTTTCTTTATTTAGACCCGCCGGAGTTTTGGTACTTTTTGCAGTATAGAGAATTTTTCCATGTAGGTTTTCTCTGCAATTGCATCTAATACAAACATGAAATTTTATCAAAAGCTTTGTAAAGTCATGCTTTAATGTTGGATACATTTTTTGTGGGTTATATAATTATGTCCAAACTTGCATTGTGTCAATCCCTTTATGGTGTCCATACTTTTATTGTTTCCACACCTTTATTGTGTCAAAACGCACTAAATTTTGCACTTGCCATAATGCTCCAGTGTTCAATGAGCGGGGGTATAACTGGTTGCCATTCGGCGATAGATCTTGTTGGAACCACACTTCGCAAAAATAATCTTCTGTTGGTTCCCTGCAAAATCAAGCTGTTTTTCAGGTTAGTGCTTCATACAAAATGACCGAAAGTGGTGAATGAATTGAACATTGAACTCTCTGAAAAGAAATGCATTTGAAGATTTTTTCAATTAAAAGCACATGAACCATTTCAACAATATTTCATCATTTTTTGTGATTGTTATGTTCGAACATCATCCAAGATGTCCACCTAGAGAGAACATAGTTTAACATAGGCCATATGAAAAATGTTTTCATGCATGCTCTCCTCTGAAAATTGAGTCCAATTAGAACAAAACATGGCAGCATCAGTCTTTTTTGGTCTCCTCAATTTCTCATTATCGTTTGCTCTAATTTATATGACGTGGCTTAAAACGTGTCGTTCGGGTTAAAATATAGGCCAAACAGTAATTGACCCGTAGCAAAACAACTTTTTAGAATCTACACATGGATCATCTGGATACAAAAATATAATCTTTCAGTTGTTTGTTTCTTCCATTTTTTTTTGTTGTTTTTGGAAAAATGAAAGGATATGGAGTGAATGTACATGTGTACATGTGACAAAAACGCACACGATACATAGAAAACTCCTGTTTAACAAGGACAGGGCATTTATTTCGCCTGAAGGTCACTTGAGGTGAACAATATTTTTTTTCTTTGTTATTTTTTTGGGGGGTTGTTGTTGTTGTTGTTTTTTTTTTTTTTTTTTTTTTTTTTTTTTTTGTTTGCTTGTTTTTTATTCTTGTTTATTGTTTTTTGTTTTGTTTTGTTTTGTTTTTTTAAATCAGTATGATTAAAACTACACTCCAAACGCTTGATAAATCTACATTAACTAGCTACAGACCGCTAATTATCACGTGAATTTCAAAGATATATTTTAATTCTTTTTAAGCTCTAATATGATTTATAATCTCACATCTCAACATTGATGGAAGACATATATTCGATTCACTCATATATGACATGTAGATCAAGTTCGCATACTTTTCAAATCGATATCAAGTAGTGCACAATTAGCATATAGTACATAGTATGACTGGTTTATTCTGAAATCCTGCTGGTGTTGAGGGTCACCAATTAGATAAAGTAAAATCTGTTTGACCTATATTTTCTGCTTGATCGACTTGCATTCAGTTTTACTGATGGTTTCAGATCCAGTCAGTGCACATGGTATACTCATGCTTATGTGACATCATTCATAGTTTAAACAAAACATTAAGATGTGGTATCTAAAATTGGTTTTAAAAGACGTATGCAAGCAGTCGTATCCTGATCACAAAAACATAGTAGTCCATGGGCTGAAATAACCCCTGTGCAACCCTCCCTCACTTCCTAACACCTACTTTTTAAAGTTTTTTTAGTGGAACCGGCCCCCTTTTTGGACCCTGCCGACGAAATTTGGGAAAATTCGTTCAAGTTTCTTTCAATTTCTTAAAAATGTTTACTGGAACCCCCCCCCCCATTTATCATAAATTGGCATTAAAAAATAGCCTATGATATCACCTTTACAAAGAATCCTAATATGTGACATTTGTGTTCCTGATATCCTCCAAAAGTCCATAAATCTTACCTCTACCCCTGTTAAATTCTGACTAAAATTTTAAGATTTTTCTTGAATTTGTTTAATTTCAATGGTCTTTAGGACCTCTTGTGCATCTAATTTCCCTATTTTAGACAATTGTTCATAATCTTTCAATATTCAACATGCTAACATAATGTTAACACGATTTGAATGGACAAAATATTACTTTAAAATAAACCCATAAAACAGATCTTTCTATATATCCGTTTTTACCTAAGTTTTGTCCTTCTTATCTATGCATAGTTTAAATTAATTAAAAGTTGGTATAAATTGAAAGTAGTATCTTTCTTACCAAAAGTATAAATTATAGCAATTTATAAGTCATATAAACTTCCTACATCCATAAAACTTAGTCCTTAAACAAATTTTCTCTAAAATTGACAAATTTTTCTCTCTGTTCGTATAAAAATTGCCAGAACACACAAAATGTGTGATGTATATATTTATATTACATAAATCATATCATGATTTCGTAGTTTAATACCCATTAATCTACTTAAACTCAATAAATAGCCCGAAATTGATGAAAAATGGGAATTTTCAGCATTTCAGATGTGTCCAAAATCGTCGTTAAATCGTTAAAAATATTAATTCTGCTGGATATATATACAGATATGCCAATTAGTTGTTCTAAGCGATGTATAAGTGCTTAAAGCACTTTTTAGAAAAAAAAGAGTGTTTAATGCGACTCGAAACACCGAAATTTTTACCACTACCCCAACAAAATCACGCCTCAAAATCCCCAAAATCTGCCTGTCTTTTCATGTAACATACTAATATTTTGCTTTCCTCCCAACAGATGCATTAGATATGTCGTAATATGCAATTTTTACACCAAAATATGGGTAAAATTTAATATATGGTCCAACATTAGTCAAAAATGTGAATTTTTAGCATTTCAGAGTTTTACAAAATTCAGAATTGAATAATTCAATTTTTCAAGTATGAAGCGTGTATCTATCAGATAGCTATTAAGTCGGTCACAGCTATTCATTGGCTATCTTTACACGCTGTATGAGTGTACTAGAAGTATCAATTGCGATGCAAAATACTAACATTATCGTCCCCGCCCGACAAAAATTGCCTCCTTTTTGTATAAATAATTGCCGACACGACCCCAGGCATGGTTTGATTGTATCGCCTGCGTTCACGCAGTGGCGACATATAGGGATCACTATCCGTCATCTTTCGTCGTCGTCGGCGTCACAAAAATTTCTGTATCATTTTTTCTCGGGATTCATTTATCCGAGCCTTCTGCAATCTGGCATGGAGTATCAGTATGGGGACCTTTACCGTGGAACAGAGTTTGGGATCTCTCCCATTCTCACTTGCTGTTTGACGGAACTTAGAATATTTTTGCGTCGTGAAAATTTCCGTCTGCAATTCAGAACGCAATATTAGTATGGGAACCTATACCGTACTATGAAGTGTTTGATCACTTGCATGCCCACTTCCTGTTTGACGGAACTTAGAATATTTTTCCCGATCGGCGTCACGAAAAAATTCTGTCGCATTTTACTCATGAACCGCATATCCCAGCCTTCTGTAATTTAGCATGGAGTGTAATAGAGTTTTGAATCTCTGGCATGCCCACGTCCTGTTTGACTGAACTTGAATATTTTTCGAGTCTTGAAAATTTCTGTCAAGTCTTCTCAGAAACCACATATCCCTGCCTTCTGCAATTTGGCATGGAGTATTAGTAAGGGGACCTATAATGTGTAAGAGGGTCTTGGATTCTTGCATGCCAATTTTCTGCTTGACGGAACATAGAATATGTTTTGTGTTTTTACGCATGCGACAAATGTCTTCCGTGGAAGACGTACTACTAAGTTTTTACTTATATATGTATCTGTGTATATTTGATAGTTAAAGTAAGTTACGTAACATGCTAATCACAAATCTGAAGCCATTAAAATAAAATTAAATAAGTATTGTTTTGATTTACAAGAAGGGGTTAAAATTTTGCATTTCTTAAGCCCAAAGATTGTCTCAAAGTGTTAAAAACGCATTTTGATTGAAGGTCAGGCATGCTAAAACGATAAAACGTTCATATTTTAAGGTTATATATAAATTATGTAAGAAATCTACACCTCAACAACAAATAAGTTAAAATTCTAGAAAACAGAAAATTCCCATTTTGTACACATTTTCGGATAGAACGATCAAATACAGCTCACTTAAACAGTAAAACTCTACAGAAAGGTAGATTGTATGTCAGATATAGTGAAATCTAAACCAAAATTTGAATAAAACATTTATAGCATTCAGAGTATGAATACCTAGAATTTTCCTTTTCTGGGGAAGGGATGCTTATTTCGACATTTGCGAACCTACCAGATTTAAAGAAATAATTTTTGACTCAATTTGTTGCTTAAGCATCATAAAGCGTTATTGCATTGGTAATTAAAAGATACATATTCAGATTTTAACGATCCTAACATTGGGAAGTTATAATATTGAAAATCCCGAAATTCAAATTTTTCAAAAATTTTGATATGTAAAATAAAAATTTTTGGACTTTAATGGTGTTATTTTTCAACATTGTGTCTCGACTCAGTCAACTGATAAGTTAGGTACAAAAATTACAGCAAACTTCCAAACCTGTTTACCTTAAAGGAATAAAAAGCCAAAAATTCGCCATTTTCACCATTTTTGCAGGGGGGTGGGGCATCATTTTTGTATCCCCAGACCATAAAAAGGCATAAAATGTCCGTTCTTAGATGCATCGTTAAGATTGGTAATTAAGATTTCATTTGATATACCAAAGTTTTGTATATTTCATCCATCTTAGTGCAGTGACCAACTCTTAAAAAGTCGCTTAATTGCTGACTTAATCAACCACCCTACCACACGATTAAATTTTATACGACCGCAAAAATTTTGCGGTCATATTATGGTATGGCGCTGGCGTCGGCGTCGGCGTCAGCGTCTGTGGACAGCATAACTTTGGTTCCAGTGAACAGATTGTTATCAAATTTTAGTATGATGTTTGTTAGCACAAGCTTAAGCCCGGGTTTCAATTTTGCATACCTTGCCCCACCCATTTTTGAAAAAGAGGCAAAAAGGGGTTAAATTAGGTATTTTCGTGTCTGTGGACAGCATAAAGTCGGTTCTAGTAGACGGATTGTTTTCAAATTTTAGTATGATGTTTCTTGGAACACTGTGTGTTTTCACATATTTGACTGTAGAATCTTTATTATTTATTGGATTTTGATGGGAAATCTTTCAGTGTACTCCTTAAAAAATTTCCAATCTGGAGTATGTCAACGGATTTCACGTAGCATGTACCACTCACGAGATAAATGGGGCCCAAAAGGGGCGAATTTCAAAAATTTCAATTTTTAATTTTTAGTCCGATTTTGATGGATTTTTTTGCAATGGATTCCTTATGAAAAATAAACTAGTGCTGCACCACAAGATTTCTGATAATTGGTTTCCTTTCCAAGCTATGAGGGACCAACGGGACCAAAACTGCAAACATACGGATTACCTAAAGTTTTTATTTTTCATCGGATTTCATTGGGATTTTTTTCTTCAGATTCCTCTCATTGTAAGCTTTCAGTAGTATGTCAACGGATTTGGTGTAGCTCTTACCGTTTCCGAGCTACAAGGGGTCAAAGGGGCCTAAATTGCAATTTTTCGAAATATGTCAAATCTTTATTTTTCATCGGGTTTCGATGAGATTTTTTTCTTTGGATTCTTCTTGATCTAAGCTTTGAGTAATATTTGGCGTGGCTCTTACTGTTTCCGAATCTACAAGGGGTCAAAGGGGCCAAAATAATAATTTTTCTAAATATGTCAAAATTTATTTTTCATCAGATTTCGATTTGATTTTTCTCTTTAGATCCCTCTTGATTAAGCTTTCAGTAGTATGCCAACGGATTTTGTGTAGCCGTTACCTTTTCCAAGCTACAAGGGGTAAAGGGGACCAAAATTGCTATATATGTCAAATCTTTATTTTTCGTCGGATTTCGATGGGATTTTTTACTTTGGATTCATTTTGATCTAAGCTTTCAGTAGCATGCCAACGGATTTGGTGTAGCTCTTACTGTTTCCGAACTACAAAGGGTCAAAGGGGCCAAAATTGCATTTTTTTTTAAACATGTCAAATCTTTATTTTTCATCAGATTTGGATGGGATTTTTTTCTTTGGATTCCTCTTGATCTAAGCTTTCAGTAGTATACAACGGATATAGTGTAGCTCTTACCGTTATCGCGGTACAAGGGACAAAAGGGGCCAAAATTGCAATTTTTCTAAATATGTCAAATCTTTATTTTTCATTGGATTTCGATGGGATTTTTTTCTTTGGATTCCTCTTGATCTAAGCTTTCAAGAGTATGCCAGTGGATTTGGCGTAGCTCTTACCGTTTCCGAGCTACAAAGGGTCAAAGGGGCCACAATTGCAATTTTTCTAAAAATTCGTAAAGGTTCCACGGAACCTAATATCTCGCCCGCTCACTACATTGTCATTATAATTTGGCCTATATTTAGATGATGTTGCTTAGTAGAATTTCAGTCTTTGAGAACTCCAAAATATAACTTTTTTTTTAAATTTCACGAAATTTACAACAACTGTAATCCAGTCTTTGGAAATTTCACTTTTAAAAATAATTAGGGCCCCGCCACTTTGTGGCGGACGCTCTATAGTAATCAGTCTGTCCGTCCGTCCGTCCGTGCGTCCGTCCGTCCGTAACAAAATCAGTTTTCCACACTTTTTTCCAATACGCTTGCAGATATTCGGCTAATATTTTGTATGTTAGTTAGGTATGATGAGTTACAAGTCAAGTTTAAGTTTCGTATTGGTCCGCTGATTTTTGACCAAGTTACGGCCCTTGGACTTAGAACATTTCACTAAAATAACAGTTTTCCGCACTTTTTTTCGTAATGATTGCAGATATTGGGCAAATATTTTGTATAAGAGTTCAGTACGATGAGTTACAAGTCAAGTGTCAGTTAGGGCCCCGCCACTTTGTGGCGGACGCCCTATAGTAATCAGTCTGTCCGTCCGTCCGTCCGAAACAATCCTGTCCAAGCTATAACTTTTTTCTCTTTTGAGATAGGCTTTTGATATTTGGTATGTAGATAGATCACCTCAAAACGACGTGTCCCGTACCTTAGTTGGTGACCTTTGACCTTGACCTTTGACCTCAGGGTCACATTCATGATTTTTCAATGACAAAGTCGTGTCCGGGCTATAACTTTTTTTCTCTTTTGAGATAGGCTTTTGTTATTTGGCATGTAGATAGATCACCTCAAGGTAACGTGTCACGTACCTTGGTTGATGACCTTTGACCTTGACCTTGGACCTCAAGGTCACATTCATGAATTTTCAATGACAAAGGCATGTCCAGGCTATAACTTTTTTCTCTTTTGAGATAGGCTTTTGATATTTGGCATGTAGATAGATCACCCCAAGATGATGTGTCGCATACCTTGGTTGGTGACCTCTGACCTTGACCTTTGACCTCAGGATCACATTCATGCTTTTTCAATGACAAAGTCGTGTCTGGGCTATTACTTTTTATTCTTTTGAGATAGGCTTTTGATATTTCTTATGTGGATAGATTGCTTCAAGGTGACATGTCACGGACAATATTTGATGACCCTTGACCTCTAGGTCACACTTGGAGCGGGGCCCACAGAGATGGATACCATCTCACTGATGTCTAGTTATTCCTACTGTAAGGAATTGAAAAAGATATGGTTGCTAGGTAGAATTCCAAAAAATAACAGGTCTTCGAGAGTTGCAGAAAATTTACCAAAATAAGAATCAAAGATTTTTGCAATTTGACTTTTTATAATGATCATTATGAATGAAAGGAACTGAAAAAGTTATGGTTGCTAGGTACAATTCCAAAAAAATAACAGGTCTTTGAGATTTCCAGGAATGTAAACCAAAATTGGAATCAAAAACTTTTGCAATTTTTTTTATTAAGAATGTTTGTTTGATTTGAATTTATCTAAAAAGCATTGTTGCCAAGAAGAATTTCTAAAAACAGCTTGTCTTGAAGAGTTTCAGGAAATTTACCAAAGTTGGAACCATGTTATTGAATTCTTTAGTGTTAAAAATTATGTTTGATTCTAAAACATTGTTTTTAAAATTGGATGCAAAATTTTCAAAAATTATTGGTCTTTGACATTTTCAGGAAATTTACCAAAGTTGGAACCGGAATCAAAATTCAACAGCCTGTTACACATCTGCGCATTATATGCAGAAATGTCAATGTAAATGTAATTCTTTTAAGAATCAAAGACTCTATTCTACCTTTTCACAACTAACATTGAAATTTTATAGCAAAAACACTAAGTCCAAATTTGAAAAAAATACAGAAAAACTAGAAAAAAAATCTATTTTTTTTCAGCTAGAGGTTATTTTCTGACCATCATCTAACTTTTGACCACTTTTTGTGAAATTCCAATAAGATTTAATAACTTAATTTGACTTCTAAAAAACTTTAACCACAAGGTTAAAACAAATTTCTAACGCAAAAAAACTAAGTCCAAATACGGAAAAACTACTGAAAAACTAAAAAAAAAGCTAGAGGTAATTTTTAGACCATTTTCTTGCTTCTGTCCAAATTTAAAATGATTCCATAATGATTTAATGAAAATATTGATGTTTAGAAAACTTTAACCACAGGGTTAAAATATATGTTGACATCGCCGACACGACGACGGAATTTTGGATCGCTATGTCTCGCTTTCGCGACTTTCGTCGAGGGCGAGACAAAAATGTCAAGTCTTTATTTCTCATCAGTTTTCGAGGGAATTTTTTTCTTTGGATTACCATGGGTGTAAAGTTTTAGTTGATAGTAACATATTTTGCATAGCTGTTACGTTTTGTTTTTCAATAAGTGATAAAAGGGTTAATTTTTTCCCAAGTTTGTTTCCAGCTAATAACTGTCTCAAGCTTCTTTTTGTGTCCATCCATTTATTGTGTCAAGCTCTTTACTGTGTCCACTACTTTCGTTGAAATTTCAGTGGTCGACATGCTGCGGTCGTATCAAGCTGCGCTCGGCATAGTCCTTTATTGTTTTTTTTATTGAAGAGCAACATTACTTGCATTGATTCTGGCCTGTCTTAGAATACATTGAAATGCAGGGCCTAAAGGGACACAACCTGAACTTTTTTAAAAATCATTTTCTGTCATTCATATAGCTCTTTTGGAATAGATAATCAATGAATGAATTATTTTCTCTCAAAAAAGGTTACCTCAATTACGGTGTAATAGTCTCTAAAACATCGGTTATGATATGATATGGACAACCCAAACTAATAATGTCTTCTACATAACGACCCCTCTTTTTGTAATGCACCACAATTATGAGTATTATTTTCTCCACAGAAAAGGCAAACATATATATTTTTTATTAAATTTTCCGAAGTATTATAGTTTCTGTACATTTTAACAAATTTGAGTAGAATGGTGTCTTCAAGAACAATAGGATTAAAAGACAGAACTTGATTAGTTAAGAAAATGTTTCAACTAATAAGTACTGGTGTTAAGGACAAGGTGCGATAAGGGGTTGATTTGGCCCATGATTTACACTAACAAAATTCCCGAAATCACTTTGCCTAATCGCTGGTTCATGTTTCTGATAATCTGACAAGCCAACGATTCATACTTATTTTTATCACGATGTTATTAAATGTAAGCAGATACCCCGATTAATCTAATCCTGCTTTCTCATAATCTAGAGTCAAATTTTTGAAAGACCTCCACCTGAATATTCCTTTTTACATGGACCATAAGATCTTAGTATTAATCAGGTAAAACCTATCGGGTTTACGCCATCTGGGTTATAACTGATATATACCACACCCGGACCAATAGATACTGCATTTCAAACCTAGTCTTTTGTAAAGCTGGACCTTGCTTAAAAAATTTGACATTTGTCATTCTAGTCATCATAATTTCAGCATCGTCACGATAGTAATCGTCAATTCAGTAAGTTTTTGGCAACAATACAAGAGCAGCATACTCAGAAGTGGGATTATTATCACTGTCAATCAACACAGCATAACTGGTACAATAAAAGAAATGACTGAACAAAACATGAACCAAATCCGTAAACAGGAACAGGAATAGGTGTTCCCTAGAACTGAGCATCATTTGCATATAATTTGTCGCCCGTAGGAAGTCAACAAACCAGGTATACGTAAAAAAGGTCCTATTTAAATAATCAACAATCAGTTGTGAAATTGCAAAATTAAGAAAACTGATGGTAACGGCTTTAACAATTTCCGAGAGTTTATTTCCAGTTAAAGTACTTAGTAACTGGTTTTCACTACAACAGAATTAATAATTAAACCCATGAGCCTTAGCACAGGATCTAGAACAATCTATCAACTGCAATATGTATATTCCATAAGGAGGAGAAAGATGATCAGAGGAAATACCCACAAAAGATTTTTTTTTTTTTGGATAATTTTTTTTTTATTCTATTTATCGTTAATATTTGGCTCAATAATAATGGAGTCATCAATAAAACGTGCAATCTAAGTATCTAAAGTTTGGTAAATTTTGTTGAAAACTAAGGAATATCTCCCTCGTGCAAAGCTCTGCTCTTAGCTGATTTTTGCTTTCCATTTAGGTCATATTTGGTTATTTGTTCTCTCTCAGTTTTTAAACATCTTCCAAATGTGTATCTGCACTGAAGAGACAAACTTTGTCGAAATGGTCAAATGCAGAAACTAAATTTACAGTAACTTTGGTATTTTGTTATTTGTTACCACTTGATGGATGCCACTACTGGGGGACTGGTAGTCCCCACAGGGTATTCACCATCCCAGTACTTCGTCGCTAACCCGAAAACCAATTTTATTAGAAACTTGCAATATCTTAATTTTTACAACTAAAGACTCTCCCTCTTGCAAATGTGTGCCCTAAGCCGATTTTGGCTAAAGAAATATTTGGTTATTTGGTTTTTAAACACAATTTGAGTTTATGGTCTTTCGAATGTTTAGATTTTATCTGCACCGAAGAGGCATAAGTTTGGAAATGGTCATATACACTAACGGCCAAGTGCGAATCGAGCCAGGAATTGTTACTGTAAATAGCGATGATATTACTGTGAACTATTGAATGATGGGAATTGGACCTTTGTTTATCTAATATAATCACATGAAAGGTACGTTCTTATTTTGTTATATCATTTTTTAAGTAAAACGGGTCTAAAAAGGCAAAATATTACGTTTGTTTACTTTTTAAAAGTGTATTTTAATGACCTTATACTATCCATTATTATTAAACTGTGAATCATTTTTACCGTTAACTGAAGAAAGCGATCCATTCTTGCAGTTAACAATATCTTTACATTTTACATAAAATATACAATTCCACACATTACGTTGGTTTTTAATCAGTAAATGAACTAATTAAGAATACATTTACATAAACATATTTACGGTATGTCTTCAGCAGGTATTAGAATTATCTTTATGTTCTTTTTTGTTATCAGTTCTTTGTCTGATTAATTGCAATGTTTCATTCTAACATAATTGGATACAAACTTTAACATAAACTTTGTCGAAATGCAAAACCTGTGTTGAATAAAAGGAATTGAAGACGACTTTGCGTTACTTTGAAAGCGTTGAAATGAAATACAGTTATCGTTTGATCATTTCTTTATCTTTGAAATAAGCGTTAATTTATGTATTTCTTCTCTGAAACCACTGAAGCAAATTCAAATTCCTTTACAAAGTTCTGATCCGATAAAAAACATGGCCGTCAACACGGAACATAGTTTAACATTGGACCCTAAGGGAAAAATCACATTTTGATCTTCTACTCTGAAACCGCTGAAGCAAATTCAACCAAACTTTACAGGAATGATCTACTTTTACAAAGATAGCTCATTTCATTCCGATTCGATAAAAACATGGCCATCAACACTGAACATAGTTAAACATTGCACCCTAAGGGATAATCACATCTTCATCTTCTCTTCTGAAAGCGACGAAGCAAATTCAACCAAACTTTACAGGGAAAATTTAGTCAAGGTTCTTTCCAAAGATGGCTCATTTCATTCTGATCGCATTAAAAACTTGGCTGCCAACACAAAACATATTAAACATTGGACCCTATGGAAAAATTTAATTTTCATCTTTTCCTTTGAAACCGCTGAATCAAATTCAACCAAACTATACAGGAATGATGTATGGAAGATCCTTTAAAAAGATTGTTCATTTGGTTCAGTTTGGACAAAACACACGGCCACCAGGAACTTAACATTCAGACAATGTGTGAAAATCACATTTTCATCTTCTCATCTAAAACCACTGAAGCAAATTAAACAAAAATTTACAGGAATAACGAATGAAATGTCCTTTACAAAGATTGCTCATTTTGATCCGCCCTGATAACAAACATGGCCGCTAGCACAGAACATTGGATCCTATGGGAAAATCACATTTTCATCTTCTCCTCTGGAACAACGGAAGCAAATCCCACCAACCTTTACAGGAATGATGTATAGAAGGTCCTTAACTAAAAAATTGCCGATTTTGTTCCGATCCAATAAAAAATGGAAAGATCTTTACAAAGAATACTTATTTCAATTGGATCTGACAAAAACATGGATGCCAGTGTAGAACATAGCTTTAATTAGACCCTATGGGAAAAACATTTTTGGTCATCAGCAAAGGCATGTCCTTAACTTTATTTTATATTACTGATTATTCGGATTTCGTTTGGTTTTATGCATTTTAAACATGTTTTGAAATTATGGATTTCCTTTGTTTGGATTTTAGTGCTGCTGATGAGGAATTAATTTCCGAAATGGCCATACAGCTCATAAAAATTATTGCAGTTGGCGTTAACATATGTGTCATGGTCTCATGTTTATTTACTCCATATCCTTTCGTTAAATATTTAGAAGCATATTTGTCAGGTGAGCGATACAGGCTCAGTATCCGAGCCTTTAGTTTTATTATTAACACACCCTTTTTTCTTCGGTATATCAAAAATTTAAATTTAAAAACGTGAACGAGGATACGAAGTCAAAGACTTATTCAGAACTTTATTTCGAAAGTGCAGGGATAATACGGTAAAATCGAATTACACATAGAAAATGATTATGGTTTAATTTTGCAACTTTATAGCTCATATGGCCTTAGCCAGGGCGAGCCCTGTCTTCATATTGCGGCCATCGTCTGTCCAACGTAATCTTTTCATTCAAAGGTCCTCTGTGGTACACCCTAGGGAATGGGGGTAAAACCAAGTTTACGAACATAGCCGTTAAGAGCCAAGAACAGAGCCATTAAGAACCAGTCAAAGAGACAAACAGACTACGCAGGTGCATGAACAGCTGACAGAAAATGTGCATTGCAACGGTGCTGACTTGGCAAAGGCATTTCAAAAGAAATCGTGAGATCAAGCGGTTTATTGCACGCCAACCCCTTCCCCCATTCAATTTTGTTAGTATCCAGCAGCAACACAACAGCAACTGCCTGCATCGAAAGGTCACTGACAGTGAAAAGAAATGTTCATCTCAGTATCGAGGAAAAATGAATCTTGAATCAAACTATTATGTTCCCAAAATTATACTGTTGGAAATACCTACAAAATTGTTAAGATATTATGACATTGACTGTAGAAAACGGAACAATGTGTATTTTTATCCCCTCGCCCAACGGAGATGGGAAGGGGATATAGCATCTCGCCCGTCCGTCCGTCCGTCCCATCTCAGGTTAAAGTTTGCGTTAAGGTTCATAGGCTGAGAAACTACATGTGGCACATCAATCATCTTTGGTCAGTGGATGCGTCTTTGAGAGTGATACTGCTTCCGATAATAATTGGGTCACTCTGACCTACATTTTATGTTTCAATGACTCCTGTGAAAGTTTGCGTTAAGTTTCATATCTGAGAAACTACATGTGGAACATCAATCACCTTTTGTCAGTGGATGCGTCTTGGAGAGTGATACTACTTCGGATTAAAATTGGGTCACTCAGATCTACATTTTATGCTACAATGACTCTGGTTAAAGTTTGTGTTAAGGTTCATATCTGAGAAACTACATGTGGCACATCAATCATCTTTGGTCAGTGGATGCGTCTTGGAGAGTGATGCTGCTTCAGATGATAATTGGGTCACTCTGACCTACAATTTATGCTTCAATGACTCTGGTTAAAGTTTGCGTTAAAGTTCATGTATGAGATACCCTATGTGTCACATCAATCATTTGTGGTCAGTGGATGCATCGTCGAGAGTCTTGCAGCTTCAGATGATAATTGGGTCACTTTGACCTACATTTTACACATGACTGACTTTGGTTGAAGTTTCTATTAATGTTTATATCTGATAAACTACACGTTACACATCAATGATCTCAAGGTTCAGTGGATGTCGGAGTTTTGCATTTGTGCCGATTTGCATTTCATTTGCGCCGATTTTTTCTTTCATTTGCGCCGATTTTATTTTTCATTTGCGCCGATTATTTTTTTTCATTTGCGCCTATTTTTTTACTTTTTAACTTCTTGTCAAATACAGGTATTTTTTTCATTTATTCACTCTATACTGATTAAATTTAAAACTTTTCCAATGCAAAAAGCTTTCACGGATTAC
The DNA here is from genome assembly GCA_002080025.1 of Modiolus philippinarum. Lineage (NCBI taxonomy): Eukaryota > Metazoa > Mollusca > Bivalvia > Mytilida > Modiolidae > Modiolus > Modiolus philippinarum. The sequence goes on along the minus strand of MJUU01058502.1, from coordinate 123,490 downwards.
AAATAAAGCTCAAAGGGTGATAAAAATGGAATAAAATTGCAAGTGTTTAACTAAGTACATATCTATCACAACAGAACCTGTAGTGGCTCTGTCTTTACAAGACGTATTGTTATTGGTATCGGTAAGGTACAGTACCATACTTCACAGTTTATAGCCAAATTAAACCAATATTTTCAAGATTAATTGTAGAATTATTTGATATCAGTCTTCCGTAGTTATTTATTTTTTTAAATCTCAACTTGCAACTTTTAAGCCCAAACTTTTTATCTTGGAATTTTCAACTTTTGCCGTTTCAAAAATAAATGTAAAAAAGTAACAAAATACCGAAAATGAAGTATATTTAAAATGAAGCATTAATACACTTTCAGTATTTTAACACCGCTTATTTCCAGGTTTTACCAACATATCTTCTTATAATGCATAGTACATATATTTTGAATACATTTTTTGGAAAAAAAATCGGCGCAAAGGAAAAATAAAATCGGCTCAAATGAAAAAATGAAATCGGCGCAAATGAAAAAACTGAAATTTATAAAATCGGCGCAAATGTCATACGCCCGTGGATGTACCTTTGACATTCATACATCTTTAGATTATATTGGGGTTATTATTTCTTGACAGATGGCGAGGTGATTAGCTGTCGTTTTGCGACTGCTCCCACTTCTAGTAATAGATTATAATTGGTGTACATCTGTTTTGCAAAGATCTTTAGATGCTTATTTAACATTAATAATTGTGTGCTTATTTTATTTTTGGAAACTTATAAACTCTTTGAAGGATAATGATAAGGAGGATAAAACTGAGTGGGTGAATTATATTACTAACCTTAATAGTATACCTACACAGTATGAAAATACAATTTTAGAAGTTAAGTCAAAAGTTGAAAAAAATGGAGAAAATTAAATCTTTCTCTGAATTAGATTATAAGATTTCTATTAAAGAAATATCTGATGCCATGTCTCACCTACAAAGTGGGAAAGCTTCTGGACTAGATGGTATTCCTGCTGAAATGTTGAAAGCTAGTAGCTCTATATTGCTTCCATTATTACATAAATTATTTAATTTCATTTTTTATCAGGTGAATACCCAGTACAGTGGTCTTCTGCTTACTTATCTCCTATATTCAAAGCGGGTGATGCAAGCAAACCTGAAATTATAGAGGAATTGCGATTAACTCCTGTATTGGTAAACTTTTTATACCCCCGCCCCGAAGGAGAAGGGGGTATACTGTTTTACCCGTGTCCGTCATTCCGTCTGTCACATCTTTCATCAAGCTTTTTCTCTGTGATGAATAATGATACAAACTTGAAATTTTGTCAGAAGCTTTATATAGTTATGCCAAAATATGGGATGCATTTTCAGACCTGTTGGGATGGTACTTCCTGTTTACCGACTTAGTAAATTTTTCAAAATTCCGTCCGTCCGTCACAACTTTCGCCAAGCTTTTCTCTGCAAATGGTGAATGGTACAAATTTGAAATTTGTCAGAAGCTTTGTATAGTTATGCCATATTGTGGGATGCATTTTCAGACCTGTCAGGATACTACTTCCTGTTTACCGACTTAGTCAATTTTTCAAAATTCTGTTCGTCCATCACAACTTTCGTCAAGCTTTTCTCTGCAATGGTAAATGATACAAACTTGAAATTTGTCAGAAGCTTTGTACAGTTATGCCATATTGTGGAATGTGTTTTCAGACCTGTCAGGATACTACTTCCTGTTAACCAACTTTCAAAATTCCGTCCGTTTGTCACAACTTTCGCCAAGCTTTTCTCTGCATGGTAAATGATACAAACTTGAAATTTTGTCAGAAGTTTTGTATAGCTATGCCATATTGTGGGATGCATTTTCAGACTTGTGGGGAACTACCTTTTGTTTACCAACTTCGTTAGGCTATTAGATGCTTGAAGTTGAGAGCGGGGGTATTGCTAGTGAGCATTGGCTCACAGATCCCTTGTTAATACCATTTTGAATACTAGATTAGACAAATTTCTCAATGATAGAGGTATAATAAACCAATGTCAAATTGGTTTCACTAGATTATCAAGAACATCGGATCATATATTTGTTTTAAAGACTTTAATAGATAAATACACTTCGAAAAGGTGGTAAATTATATGCATGTTTTATAGATTTTAAAAAAGCTTTTGATACTGTCATACATACAGGTTTTCAATATAAACTTTTGAAAAATGGCATTTCTGGAATTTTTTATGCTATAATTAAAAATATGTATGAAAAGAGTAGGTTATATGTTAAATTAGGAAATAAATTGACTTCATCATTTGAATCTTATATAGGAGTTAAACAAGGGGATGCACTGAGCCCCAAGTTATTCAACTTGTTTATAAATGATCTACCAGATATGTTTGCATCATCCTCAAATCCAGTTTTTGTTAATAATTAAAGAGTAGATTGTCTCATGTTTGCAGATTATATTGTGTTACTCTCTGAGTCAAAAGAAGGTCTACAACACAGAATGGATATGTTGAAATATTATTGTTCGGAATGGTGTTTAAATGTTTACTTATCAAAAACCAAAGTTCTCATTTTCAACAAACCTGGCAAATTTATAAATCATCCAATATATTTTGATCAAGATTTAGTAGAATGTGTCAGTCATTATAAATATTTAGGCATTACCTTCACCAGTAGTGGAAAACTTCAAACATGTAAAGTAGAACTACACAAAAAAGCTATGAAAGCATGTTTTAAACTTCAAAGTTGCTTATCCTCAACTAACCCGAGTATATCAACTTTGTTGCATCTTTATGACTAAACAGGAAAACCTATATTGATGTATGGAAGTGAAATATTGGGAATGTTCAACACAGACTCAGCAAATTGCAAAAAAGAAAGTAATAATTTCTTAGAAAAAATATACTTTAATGATATAACAGAACAGTCAATTTCTGAAATATATACTTGGTGTTAATAAAAAAGCTAGTAACATAGCAGTTATGTCTTAACTTGGACGCTGTCCTCTATATTTCTCCAAAATTATATCTATTTTAAAGTATTGTCATAGGTTAGAATCAATACATGAGGGACTTTTGTTTGAAGCCTATTCATGTAGCAAAATGCTGCACTCGGAAAAAATCAAAACATGGTATTCAAGTGTTATGTTCATTATGAATGAATTAAAAATACCAAATTTACACATAAAGATTGGAAAATTAACAAATAGCTTAAAAAGACTGTTACGTGACAATTTCCTTGAATATTGGTTTAAACTAAAACTAGAAACACAAGAATCTAAAAGGGTAAACTTTATACTTATTGTTTAATAAAAAACTGTTTTGAACGAGAAAAGTATTTAGATCTCAAACAATTCAAATTAAGACAAGCCATATGCAAATTAAGAATCAGTGCACATCCTTTGAGAATAGAGTGCGGCAGATACAAAAACATTGAGCGCTTAGAAAGACTTTGTATATATTGTTCAAAGGGTAAAGTTGAAGATAAGCAACACTTTTTAACAGAATGTAATTTATATAATAACGAAAGAAGAATTTATTTCCTGGTTAGAGAAACTCTGTGTTAACTTCAGTGCAATGAATGATCGTTCAAAATTTATTATGATTTTTTCAAATGAAAATTCTGATGTTCTGGACCTTCTTGGAACTTATATCCAAGAGTGTCTTGAGATTAGACGCCAACATGATTGACTGTTATGTATAGTGTGTATATTCATATTTCTACTGGTATTATCCCTGCTTGGCTCTGGCCTGACCGTTGAAAATATTATTATATACTTATCAGTTTATTACAATCGTTATACATATTTATGTTCTCGTGTTCTTTGTCTAATTTTGTATGTATGTATGTGTACCTGAAATGAATCTTAATCATTGTATGACATTTGTATGCCCTTTGTGGGACCATTAATTGGAATAAACAATCTTAATCTTAATCTTAATCTTGATCTTATTTTAAAAATTGATAACAACAGGTAAAACATCCACTTTCTTTACACAAATAATTGTTTTATATAAGTAAGATGCGTTGTTGATAAAGATTGATTGCGTTTAGATATAACACTGTCATTGCTGAATTTTGGCTTTATTGAGAATATATACATCTATATAAAATTACAACTTACCTTACATGCGTTATTTCATAGTCTGCTTCAACCAGACTCTTACATTTATGTAGAGAGTCTGGTCCCACATGACACAAATACATTTTACAATGAACCACATTCAAGCTTAGCGTTCATATGTTTGACACAAACACGTAAACAAATTATACATGTGCCCATGCTATGTGTTTGTACTTGTTTGTAATGTATGTGCTATATATTATGTGATGTATGTAATGCATGTGCTATATGTGTTTGTAATGTATATAATGTATTGTTATTCATGTATAGTCGATATAAAAGCTCACTAGAGCTTGTGTTGTATGTTGTGTGAAAAATCGACTTAAAATAAAACTTTGAATTGAATTGAATACCACCAAAACTCTTTCGAAGTTGTTGCAATCATTTTCATTGGTAGCAAAATATGTACTCAACCAATTGTCTGTTCTGACCATAACAATAACCAAATAAGGAAATGAATGTACGTTTTACTACAAATAGTAAAACAATTCACATACTCGTACAAATTCAAGTTGAATTTACTCCATATCCCTTCATTGTTAAGTTGAAGCACGTGAAGTATTACCGGAAAATAATTAATACATAGAAAGGAATAGTAGTAAAAAAGTTACGATACAGAAAACGAATTGAGAAGAATCGGCAGATCCAGGGTGTTGGGGGTTTGAACTCACCTTATTTAATTGACTGAGGCCCCTCTTTTCTGGAACCCTATTGAAAAACCACTTTTTTCTATTCTGGATTCGCCGGTGGAAAAGAGATACATATATCATACAGGAAAATCCTACTTCTACTTTGTTTCGATACAACTGCTTGAATAATGATGATCAAGTATGCAATTTGTAAATTGGGTTAAAGTAAAATATTACAGAAAAGTCATTGACAGAATCATAGGGAGTTCCGGAACTGGAATCCACTTAACTTCTACCAAAAGTTATATAAATGAACCCAAAACAATTTAGTTCTGAAAACTTACTACATGCATGTTTAAGTATTTTTTTAACTATAGCAAGTATTTTTTTTTATTTAAGACATTACTTATTTCAATTGCATAAAGTTCATTTGTACCGTCAGAGTTATAATTTCATTTACTAATAAACCTTGGTCTCGTCACAGTTTTTATTTCATTACTGCTTCGACTGCTATAGTAGCGTCACAATCTATTCATTTATTTATGTTGAACGTTAACCAGCTATTAATTTGATCTTTTCTCAAGGTCAAAAACAAGTTTCAATTTTTTCCGTTTTCCCGTTTGAAACAAAGTACACGAGATACTTATAGAATACTTTAAAAGCCCATTTTCCCCCAGAACACATCTTAACATTTTCGCAATTTTCTTTTTCGATCAATACAACTGTGGGCTATTCACTCATTTTGTCAATATACCCTTTCCAGATAAAAAATCATTTTACTGATATAAAAATTAAATCTTTGCTACAAAAAGAAACAATATCCAGGTATTCAAATATCATAACATCAACAGTTGAGGGAACAACAGCAATAGGGTCTGTAAGTCTCGTCATGTGACACCGAGAAAATACGATAAAATTGAAATTTGAAAACGATTCCCGCCGAAATATGAAGTTGCAGGATTATGACGTGCAAGTTTTTTGCTTGAAACGTCATATGTTTTTGCAAAAAATGTAACTTCCGGGTACAAATTAAGTACCCGGAAGTTCCAAAATTCTACGAGACTTACAGACCCTATACAATAAAATAAAAAGTGAAAGACACTGGCATTTGAGATAGACAATAATTCTAAATAATGTCGCCAAACGCCAAGAGGAATTTGTGAATAAAATCATTTCATAAATTAACATTAAATATGCCAAAATTGTATTTAGATGAAAGATTTTGAGGAAATTGAAATAATCCCACAGTTGCAAATTATTTTGAACAACATTTAGGATTTTTCAGATATTTTCAAACATTAGTGAAAGGAACAACACAAAAATGTTTGCAAATGTTTCTGTAGAGGTTGAGCGTTCAGGTGACAAATATTTTGAACAGAAATATCAATTTTTTTGCAAAAATAAAGAAAAAGGATTTAAGTTTGCTTTATATATATATAACTTCCCTATACCATCCTTATGAAAATCAATATAACCTATTAATTAAGAAGATAATATCCAGGTATTTAAATATCATAACATTAACAGTTAAGGAAACAACGGTAATACAATAAAATAAAAAGAGAAAGACACTTGCATTGAAGAAAAAAAATAGTCTAAATGATGTCTCGAAACGCCAACAGGAATTTGTGAATAAACTCATTTCATACAAAAAATATCAAGATTAAATATTCCAAAATGGTATTTATATGCAAGATTTGAAAAAAAATAAAATGATCCCGCAGTGGCAAGTGATTTGTCACTTTTTTATATCGATATTTAAACCACTTTGATTAGCATTTAGGATTTTCAGACATCAGTGAAAGGAACCACACAAAAATGTATGCAAATGTTTCTGTAGAGGTTGAGCGTTCAGGTGACAAATAATAAGATATGCAATGAAGGGATATGGAGTTTGTTTTGAACAGAAATAACGATTTTTTTTAAAATAAAGAAAAATGATTTAATGTTGATTTTTTAATATGTTCTCTCTATCATGCTTCGAAAATCAATATAACCTATAGATAAAGAAGATAAGTTTCACTTAGTTGGAAAACGATAATTATGCAATATTTAATGAAAAAGTGTTTATCATCGTGAAAAGAAGACTGCTCGCAGAAGAGTGGTCTTGACTAAGATAATGATAATGGCAGAGCGGAAGGCGAGGTCATTATTTAAATCGAAGTCAATACCACAGTCCCAAAGGCAGTCTTAATTTCACGATAATATCCACTCTTTCATTGCCAGTTATTTTTATTTAATTGAGGGAGTCATATTTTTAAAAAAAAATGATTGGTATACTTACAAAAGATTAAATCAGGTGCATTACATGATCATAACGAAATAGGCGTTGCTACCAGAACTTTTAACCAAGCCGAAATGGTCGTTATCATGTAAGGATCTGAGAACGACCGGTTTCTGGTCCAATTTTGATCATATTGACTGATAGAATATTACTTTAAAATACAAAATAACACATGACGGTGTTTTATCCAATCGGAAAATAGAATTTTTCACTGATATGAAATGATAAAGTGTACTTTAAGTCTTGAACTTACATCCAGCCCAATATTTTCCAGGAATGATTCATTAATGAAATTGTCAATACATTTATTCTGACTAACATGAGACTCAAAAGGGTATAGGGTATTGTTCGCTCCTATGGCTAGTATATATTCAAACCTGTCGGTTTTGAGCAATGACGGGAAATGGAGAAATAGCACATGACACAAAGTCTCTACAAATACATGGCAAAACAAAGCAATGGGACGCTTTCATTGTTCATCTTCATCTTCATCTTAAAGTCACCATGGAGCCTTCAAAACCTTCTTTGTTCATACTTCATAGTTAGTTCAAGACGACCCCTAGCACTGGTTTGAGCGGAATTCATTGCTGATTGTCGACCAACGTTACATCCATGCAGGTGGTCAGAATAAAAATTTGATATTATATCAAAAAATAGAAAAAACCTAGCATGTCTGATAGGTTTTTACTATACTTTTTGAATGTTTTCGTGCAAACTGTGCATTCTAAAAAGATGGACAATCCATAAGAAACGTCTTCTTTTGCCTTTACCTCTATCAGATTCGATCATATTGACTAAAGGTTATGTATATTGGTTTCGTAAAATCTCGGAACAAATGACCACCATGGACAAGGAAAATATGCAGAGAGAATTAAAGTTGTTACAGGAAAGACGCGCGTCACATGAACTACATTTTTTTATCCTAAAAAGATATGGAAACACTGCATGTACTTTAATGCCCATTTTCAGCAAGATTGATAAGTAAAAGGTTCAATGGCTGAGCACATGTCATAAATGTGTTTTCACATGGTAAAGGAAACCCCTTAAAGTTAATAAAATCGTACTTTAAAGCATCAGTACCAAGATATCATGAATTTTTTTTGGATTCGGATTGCCGTATTGAATAATTTTCGGATTGATGAATGATGACAACAGCAATGCTCGACACAGCATAATCGTTACCGAACGACAAAATGTATGTCTTTATTTTCTCAACTGTAGATATGCTTAAAGAAAAAAAATAATAAAGAAATAATTTCAAAAGCCGCATGAGTAATTTTTGAAATTCAGATCCAGTGTTGGATTTTATATCATCACTATAATATTCTATATCCAAAGAGACCCTAGCGGATAGACTGTCGCAAAATTAAGTACTTTTTCTTTGTTATGCATGCATGAAAATCACTGTATATTGTCATGTATTTATAAAGAGCTAATATATTCCTAGCTTTATATTAAATACAGCTAGCCTTAAATATAATTACGCCTAGCTTAAAGAATTTATACTTAGCCTAAACTATAATTATGATTTTACTTCAGACTACACATTATTTTTTTTAGGCGAGCCATACTTAAGGTTTAGCCAAGGCATAATAAAACTGAATACTAGGCATAACTATTTGAGGTTACGCATAGCTATTTATTTTTTACGCTTTTACCACAATATACACATGGTCACTTGAAGCATCACTTAAAACGTTTAACATTTATATTTAATATCTTTATGTGATGTCGCCAAAATAATGTAAATCCTTATATGTCTCTGATGTTACGTACTGCTCAACAAAAGAAACGTGTACTAACGCCTTTGAAGAATATAACTGAAAACAAAGGATTATTCTTTGTTGTCTTTAATTCATTATCATTGTTTGCAATACTCGATTCTTATTTCACTCTTGAAAAGAAAACATCCGTCACAATTAAAAGAACTTCCGGTTTACAGAATCGAAACATAAATGAGCCTGTGCAGAAAGTCGAAAGTTTTTTTTTCAAAAAAGATAAACATTGACACTTTGAATTATCACAAAAAATTAATTATTTTGAAAAATCAATACTTTAACGAGGTTTAGAAAACGAGGCTAGAAAAGATCTGGCAGTTTGGAACACTTGGAGTATTTGTTCCAGTGCGATCTTAGAAAAAGTGAAAGGATACTTTAGTTTTTTATAGAATTCTTTACTGAGTTATCCGAAATGCATAGAATACCAAAAATACGGAAAAGAAAACGGATGAAGTCAGGACGTCAAACTGAAAAACTTCAAAAATGTAAAAAAAAATAAAAAAATGGAAAACAGGAACACATACAATGGCTGAAAATTATAGCTACATGCCACAATCTGCCATGGAACTACACATGATGAACACGAATAAGACAAAAGGCAAACATAGACAACGATGGGAACTCGAGACAGCCGGACTTGGTACCGACACTAGCAAATGTTAGCGGTACGGTTAAACCGGTTTATGGGTACCCAAACTTCCCGTTTATCTGTCCCGTTTCACTATAGTATAAAAACATACGTCAACAAAACCCAATACAGGTAGACTACTAACTCGATGACCACAATCTTGAAAGGAAAGAAAAAAAAAACAATACGTAATTTTGAAAGATGGGCCAAGGGGTGGTCGCCGCTAAATGCCGGCTAGTCTGCAGGTAGAACACTGTCGCACTACTAAAGCCAGAATTCGACTTTGACCTTATCTTTTCATTGGCAATTTGGATAGATTAGAAATAATGTATTGATTTTATCAACAAATAATGAAATTCATTTCCGAACGACATAAACCTAATCTTTAAATCCGCAATTTTTTTACCACTGTTTCGGAAAATATTTCTCATTAGCAACTACTAAAGTTTGTCATAAAAAGTATGAAAGGAACGAATAATAACTGATCTTCTCTGAAGTATAGAAGAATAATTTTATAAATATAAAGCCTGTAAAAAATACATTAAGGATCATAGAAGGTGGGCGTTTCTTTTGTTGATTAGTATATATGAGTCTATTAATCATCGGACTAATGGACCTTCAGAATATTGCATGGTCCGCTTAGTTAATGTCACTACAGACTTTAAAACATTAGAAAAGAAGAGAAACAATCCGTTTCTGTGTTTAAACTTGTACTACAATAAAATTATGCATGGAAATAGCGCATGATAGTTTTAGCATTGGTTCAACATTCAGTTTACATCGAATTATGCAATATCGCCAAATATTGAACAACATTTCTTTTTACGTTCTACACAATCAATTCAATACATTTAAAGTATTTGTACCTTGAAGACCATTTTTGTATGAAAAATAACGGGTTTTAAATTACGATATGTTAACTACACAGTTCACCCCTTTCTACAGCTTTTAATTATGTTTAATGAAATTACATGATTAATTCACTTCCTCGTGAACACAAACCGTATGAAAGGTAGGTTTTTGTTGTTTTCATTATTTTTACCAACTCTTAATATATAAAAATCTACACAATATGATAACAGCAAGAATACTTATTATAATTTGTAGGACTTCATATCAGATATTGTTTTTTGGTAAACGAAACTGAAACTATTTCTTAACAAATTCTATCGTAGTTAATGTCCTTCATTAGTACAGATTTTGTTTAAAACAATGGATAACGGTGAAATAAGGTTCTTTAGCCATGATATATAGAGAATATCGATGCCTTAATCCGTATCAACATTCGGGGGACACTTAAATAAAAGCCGGTAGGACATGCCACTGAAATGTGTAGCATTCATATAAAAAGGAAGGGTAAGTAATAAGAAATATAATAAGATATAAAAACAAACACAGCTAATTATATGAAAAGCCCTGATATATTACACAGCTGCTGATAACTTATATGTCGGTCACCAATAAAAATCGGCATAATATATTTAGCGCAAGAAACTGATTAGATCAACTCTGCTAGGAATATTAATGTGCATCAACATAATGTCTACCCAAATTGGATTATCACATGTACATCTTTGATACTTGAAAGGGTTACATTTTCACATTGAAAACTATATGAAGGGAATGGTTTTTGAAATATCAAAAGTGATAAGAGAAGGTTCTGGGAACTCCTGTCGCAACCCCTTAGACCAACCCAAAATCAAAAAATATAAGCCAGTGGGCCAGTGACCCGAGGGATGATATTAGTTGAGGGTTGATTCAACATGTGACACGGATTTTTTTATCATATTAAAATAAGAAATTAACAAAAGAAACATTTGCTTTATATAAGAACATTTTACTTGAAGAAAAAAAAGCAAAATTTTGAATTTGGGCAACTTAAATTTTGAATTTGGTCAGCATAAATTACTCATTATAAAACGGGACTTTTGAGTCTTGTTTGATCCCGGAAAATCCCTTTATTTATCAATACATCAACACATCCAGTAGGTGGGACAAAAGTTGAACACTATTGAGCTAAGGGAGACGTATATTACATCTATAATTTGCGCTTCATGTTCTTTGTCAGTTGATATCTAGCGAAAGAATTTTCACGTGGGAAAAGTCATAAGTACGTTTCAAGTTAATAAATAATTTGGTTTTTTTTTTTAAGAAATGTATATATTGATTCATTAAGTCAGGAACCCAGTCATTTCCTCTTACTGGTATTTGAGACAATCATTTCTGTCTTCAATTTTCACAAAAGTTCTTATCTCGAAAGTCCCGTTTTATGTTGCATACATTTGCCGAAAACAGGTGTTCGTTTGGATACAAAAAGGCTCTTCACCCTGTTGCTGCAGCGTAACATGTGCACATATAACTTGATGAAATTACCAGTGACTTTGTTTATAGCTAGTTATCATTATTAACCCCATATCACGCATTTAATATGGTATGTATTATTTTGACCTAATCTTTGACATCCTTTCCCTTGTTCTTATTAGTTTCATCATGTTTAATTACAACATTTTTATATTTTGTACATTTCTGGATTTTTTGTTTTCAATCTTGATGTCTGTAGATGGGATCACTATCAGAGGGACTTGTTCTCGGCCTTTGAAAATATTTGTTTACTAACAAATATTGATATCGGAAGACAAAACACCCCGAAATTTAGTTGAACCAATGTGTGGGTACTCATTTCACTCATCTGAAAATACTGGATTAGCTCACAAATAGGCTACTTCAACAAGGGTAAGTCATCCATCCAAAAGTTTAACGGTCGACATCACCATCTTGTGGACCGCTATGGGATATCTGTTTCCCAGATGACAACAGATCTTTCCCTCTAAAGCTTAATTGTTGCTTCCTCTACCGGATTTGAGTTTACTACTTGATTTGACATGTTCAACACGGCGGGTGTCTTATTAGAAGCAGGAGATGCTAACTCTACCGGTGCACCTTATCTCACCCATGGTTTTTTATTGGGTCCGTGTTGTTCATCTTTGTTTGTGTGTGTCTTCATTTTTCTTTTCTGTGCCGTACCCATGTTGTGTCTCTGTTTTTGTTTGTTTCTGATGTTGCCATTATTCTTGGATTGTCCGGTTTGGATTGACAGTTCGGTTCTCACTTACTTTAGAAAATAAATACTTTCAGAAGATATTTCGGAAAATGTGCTTTCAAATTTCATGGCTATATCGAGACATTTTGAACAGGAAGGTGATAGAGATTGAGAGGTATACTAAAGGAGTGTGATAAATAAAGAATACGACACACCTAAATCCGTATCACATGCTGTATCAGCCCGAGTGATGACATTGTTGAGTGTTAAACATCATGTGATATGGTTCTAGGCATGTTTTGTTCTTTTTAACATATGTTTTAACAGATTACGGAACAGGACATATAAAAAATCTGACCAGGCCAGTTGAAAATTGAAAATAATGGATTACCAAGATCAAATATGTTGCTTTCAACCCCAAAAACAAAGCAAAAAAAAAAAAAAAACAAAAACAAAAACAAAAACAAAACAAAACAAAACAAAACAAAACGGAAAAAACCAAAATCAAGAGAAAGACAATCTTCCATCGTGCTGCTGCAACACATACATGAGTTATGAGTAAAGCTCATTGTTGAAGGCCTCATTGTGACTTCAAGATGAAGAACAACAATTAAAATGTTGTTCCATTGCCAAGAACTACTGTGAACTTGTAGAGACTTTGTTTCATTTGCATTTACTCCATATCCCCTCGTTGTTAATTTTAGACTTGAGTTTGTCTCTCCTGCAGTGTTGAGGCCGTAAAAAGATTCCCGTGAGAGAGATGTATACTCTATATACATTTCAGTTAAGGTGTACTTGTTCTTGAGAGAATTTCTCATACGGATGCGCTATCATACTTTCACATTTTGGCTTTCTAATTTATTTTGTAATTATAATTGTTATTCTGACCACCTGTTCATTATGCCCATGTCTCATGATTTAATTATGCAAAGTTTTCTTACTATAGGGTTGGATGAGTGCCCTTTGGTTGTTTAAATGTTGTGATCGCATTCTATTGGTCTTTTTTGTCGGCAAATGGATGACAGCGATTTTAAAAAATACTTTGCCAGTTAAGATTATGTTTGTTGAGGTAAAAAGGCATGCATGTATCGTTGCACCGCAATAAGCAATGAATTCCGCTCAAACCGGTGCTAGGGGCCGTCTTTTACTTGCTATGAGGTAATTATGAGTAAAGCTCATTGTTGAAGGATTTATGGTGACTTCAAGATGAAGAAGAACAATAAAAGCGTTGTTCAATTGCTTAGTATTACCATGTATTTGTAGAGACTTTGTCTCATTTGCATTTACTCGATATCCCTTCATTGCTAATGTACAAATAAGTTGATGAACTACAATAAGTGACTCTGTAAAAGATTTTATCCATCATCAGTCCCCACCATCACCCAAAAATTCACGTACTTCATATCGAATGCGATATTTTAGTTTTGTTCTTGAGACCCTTTTGAATTGTTGTTAATAGCCTCATCATGTTTAAATAGAAAAATACAGGATTTGTTTTCTTATATATTTAAAATCTTGATGTAGATATGATCAATACAGAAACATTTCTCATTGTAACTTTTTATACCCCCGCTCCGAAAGAGAGGGGTATATTGTTTAAACGTCATTCCGTAGTTCCGTCACTCTTTGATTGGGTCCGTCCGTCACGAATTATATTCGTCGTACTTTACTCAGCAATCCAACATGATAGCAACTTGATATTTGGTATGGTACTTCAGTTTGTGGTCCTATACTGCGCCTCCAATTTTTTTGCCATATCGATTGACAACTTTCTGTTACCGACTTTTTGGCTTTTGTATTCTTCATTCTTCAAATAGGATTTTTGGTCATACTATTCTCGGCAACTGCTAAGGACATCCACTTTATATTTGTTATAGTGCTTCAGTAGAAGGTCCTACACTGCGCCTCCCCTATTTAGCCATATCAAATTACTACCTCCTGTTAACCGCTTTTGTGTGGTTCTACTTTTCATTTCCTAAATAAGATTTTTTGTTGCATTTTTCTCAACAACTGTACAAACCAGCCACTTGAGACTTGGCATGGACCTTCAGTATAGGGTTTTGTACTGCGTCTTCCCTTTTTGGCTATATCAAAGTACCACTTCCCGTTTTCGTATCTGTGCGTTTTTACTTTTCATTTTAAAAACTAGACTTTTTTGTCACATTTTTCTCAGCAACTGCACATGACAGCAACTTGATAATTGTGATGACCCTTCAGTATACTGCGCCTCCCCTTTTTGGCCAAAACTAATCGCCACTTCCTGTTTACCTGCTTCTTTGTTTTTACTTTTCATTTTGTCACATTTTTCTCAGCAAACACACATGACAGTTGCTTAATATTTGACAAGGAACTTCAGTTTGCGGTACTTTCCTGTGTCTCTTTTTTATTCTTCTTCCTGCTTATCGACTTACTGCCTTTCCGTTTTTCTGTCCATCAGTAACACATTAATTTCATCCTATTTTTCTTTGCAACTTTGTCATTGTTTGTAATGTATCTGTTCCAGACCTTACGCGTACAGTCCGGACCGTATGCGTATACCCATATGGTCTGACCGTACGCGTACGGTCGGACCGCTTGAGTATACGTGTTGGGTCTGCTACGAGCTGGACCATACGCGTCTATTTAGACCGTATGAGTACAAGGAAAAAAGACAGACACTACAATCGTTATTCAAACAAAGAAGTAAGTTAAGCCAAAACTGATAGCACTAACTATCACTGAAAATCGTATAAATTATAAGGTCTTTATAAAAATAATAAATTATTAATATACTAGTAACTGAAATAAAAATTATAGAAGTAGTGAAATAGAAAAAAAAGATATTTTCACATTTCCACTCAAATTTTAAAGGTGATACATAAAATTTCTTTTTACATTAAGAAGTTTTGTTCATGGACAGATGTTATTCCTTTTTGGAACACTGTTTTATTTCCCCTGTTATATTTATTCTCCTTATGAGATTTTTTAATTTGCACCCTTTTTGTGGTAATTGGGAAACATGTTGTTGTTCCTTAGAGGTGGTATTGAATGATTTTTTTCTCGGGATTTTCAGACAAGAAGACCATATAATGAATTATTTTATTTCAATTAGCAAACGGAACACTAGTTTTTTATTATTTCATCTCTTATAACGTTCAATTAATAAATCAATTTTATAAAGGCATCTCCAAAAAATAATTACGGTTAATTCTTATTTTTTCTTATTTTCTTTAAAATAACGATTTTTAGAAAATCTTAATTGTTTCTAAACATACGAGCTTTATTCATTCAATAATATTGTATACATTATGTATTCAATTGATATATTATCCAAGAATACGCAATACTTCCAAATAGCAAGACCGTACGCGTACGGTGCGACCGTATTTGTATTTCGGAAAGATACTCGTATGGTCCGGTCTGTACGCGTACGGTCTAAATACGCGTATGGTCTGGAACATTACCAAACTTGTATCATGTCCAAACCTATATTGTGTAGAAACACACTTAAATTTCCACTAACCATATTGATTTAGAGTTCAGTGAGCGTAGTATAAATTGTTGACATTAGGTGACAGATCTTGTCTATTCTTAATATTTGAACTAAAGTGTGGATACTCATTTCACTCACCAGAACACACTGAATAAGAAAGTATATACTTTTATAAGATTTCAAAAAATTCATGTCTGGTATAAAGATAAGCTATAGAGACGTTCCGAATAGGGGAGTTATTTTGTCTAGAGATGTTCCGAATGGGGGCATGATAAAGGTTTAGCAATGTGATAAATGGTTGTGATAAAAGGTAGTTGATATAAGACAGTGATACAGGCGACTAAATTGAATCTGTATCAGATAATCAAAATAACTTTATTTTGTTCAAAACATGCATGCATGACAAAGAGTGTTAGATAAAGGGTCGTGATACAGGTGGCTGAATTGAATCTGTATGAGATATTCGAAACAATCGTATTTTGTTAAAAATATATGATAAACATTTTAAAGGTTTACCAAAAGGTAGAGTCTTTTGTTGCCAAAGAGGGTATCAGAAAGTGTTATAGCTTGTTTACTAAACTTTGCTCAATTTCTAATAATCAACTTTACAAAATCTCTTTAGAATGTGATACCATGTCTGTAAATAGCCCAATCTATGAATGTTCGAAAATTATTGATGCTTTCTGCTATCATCTGCTTTATCCGAGAATTGACAAACGCGATGAACATGTCAAACAATTTTTGAAAATTAAATATATAAATAAAGGAATTGATTTAATCGACATCGCAGGCATTTTTCAGGACCAAGATATTCGAAAACTTTTTCCCGTTTATTTTGACAACCAGGACATGCCTGTCATTTCCTTTTCTTACATAAAGCCTACTTGAAGTATTTTTTTTCAATTACTCTTCTATAACGTGTGATGCTAATTTCGAGAAGAACTACCCCAGCAGCTGAGACTGTTCAACGTCACCATACCGCTATGACCCACGTGGACATGTATTACATGTAACGGGGAACTTGATCATCATCGATGATAAAGAAGTTAGAAAATTCTTTAGAAAGGGGCTTAAATTTCGCCCACCTTCGAAAATAAAGTGGAAAGCATGTTTTGATATTATTAAAGACGCAGTCGACAATTATTGTTTAAAATGGTGCAAACGAGAAAGTGCAGACAAACACACACTCAATATGTTCAAAGAAAGAATTATTACAAAAGTCACCAACAGAATAAATTTTTATCAAGATAATTATAAAGAGTCACCGCATAAGCTGTCTATAAACAGAATTAAGTTAAAATTAAGGGATCTTAGCAATAAATATGTATTTGTACCAGTCGATAAAGCGTCCAACAACGTTTCAATTATTTGAAAGAAATATTATATTGATGTCCAACAAAATGAATTGGCAAAGTCTGACACTTTCGAACGTACTTATATTGACGACAAAACATTAACCAAACAGCACTACAGCGATACAGATATGCTCCGAGTTCCACCTAAAGATAACACCTTGCCTACTATGTATTGAGTTCCTAAGCTTCACAAAAATCCCTACAAACATCGTTTTATTTCGGTATCAAGCAACTGTTCGACCACTAATTTTTCCATCCATTTAAAAGTGCCTTTACATGTATTAAAGAGTTAGTTATCAAATACTGTGAAAAAACTTATTAAATGGTCTTTCAAATTTTCTGGTCTACAATTCATTTGTTGTAATAAAAAACAAGGATTCTTCTCTAACATCACTTACAAAAATCACTTTTCCTGGACATGCGATGACATGATTAAGGCATTGAATCTTTTGCTAGACAACATTTTTGTTCGTTTCGGCAACATCGTCTTTCAACAGGTCATTGGAATTCCCATGGGTACAAACTGTGCACCTCTCATTGCAGATCTTTTCCTGTTACGAACGGGACTTAATGAAAAAAAACTATTATATTGAGAGTTCACACTATTAGTGCTTTAGTTTTTTGTGTTGTATATGTAATGTTCGTGTGTTTTGTGGGCATGTGGTGTCTTTGGTTTTCCGTTTTTTTTGGTGATCTTGCTTTTGCCTTGTCTCTGGACTTTAATTTGTGTAATGTTGTGCTTTGTTCCTTCGGTATTCTACTGCCGTTGTTTTTTACCCACAAGAACTGAAACTTAATAAAGCAAACAATGATTCCAAATACTGCCCATTTCTCGATCTAACTATCATCGTTGACTCTGGAAAAATTAAAACTAAAATTTATGATAAAAGGGATGATTTTGATTTTACTATTACTAATTTCCCTTTTCTTGCAGCACCATCATACGAGGTGTATATATCTCAACTGGTACGATTTGCACGCGTCTGATCTACTCTTGACGACTTTAATGAACGTAACCTTACTATCACATCCAAACTATTACAACAAGGTTACATATTTAATATATTGATAAACAGATTTAAGAAGTTTTATAGAAGATATGAACATTTGGTATCTAAGTATAATGCGACTCGGAAACAGCTTATTACTAAAGGCATTTCTCACCCTCGTTTTTACGGAAATGTTAAAAAATGTCAAAAAATGATAAAAAATCCAGAAAAAACTGGGACGTAACTTACATTCTTTACGTAATAGGGGATATTGACCGGATATTCTTCATGATTCCGTTAAATTGGTTTTGGGATCCAATAACTTGAAGATTTTACAATTATACTGGCCTCTCACTGACACTGCCGATGTCTACTGAAATCCATGATGATTCTTTACCAAACCCTTCGGTAAGTTTTGAATTTGATTATTATTAAAAAATCCACAAACAAGATTGACAGCACGCCAGGATTTGATTTATTGATCTTTTCTGTTTTACATGAGTGAACATATTAAACGAACAGTTCGAGAAGACCGTAAAATAAAACATCTAAACCACATGTATGGAAAAAACCGCAACAAATGGCATAGCTACACAAGAAACACAAAAGTGTGTTCCTCAAATAGAAACTTGTCAAAACTTAAGTTCTTTTTTCTTTTGTGACTAAGCAGTTAACCTGTTAGGGGACGACCATTTGATTTTCGGGGTTGGGGGGGATTGATTTTGCCTAGAAAAAATTATTTATTTTCGTGAAAATCTCGAACAAATTATTTATTTTACCAAACGTCGATTTGTATTCCTGATATTGATATGTACTTTTAAATCTTTTCTTGTCGCGTGTCTTTTTCGGGAAGGTTGATATGGACTAAACATTGCCAGTGCCGAGAAAAGCAAATATAACAAAATTTCGGCATTTATATATTGATCTTTTTTCTAAATATTAGAATTACTCCGAATAACTTTAAATTCCTCTGGTATTTAAAAAAATTATACGTTAAATTCTTAAATGGGATTGACGCATTTTTTTATCTATTGTACATTATATTTCAAAGAAGTAGAGTAATTTAGTCGTGAATTGTGTTCCTATGTTGAGCTTTTTTCAAATCTTGTTGAAAATCGTGTAATGTGGTCCCTGATACTTACACTTCCTACAAATAAGAAAATATACCGCACTGTTATGTTTTCTTACAATTAGCAGTCGATGGTGGCTGTAAATAGCTTTTGGGTCCATTTAAGCCATTTTAAGAAAGATTAAGGTGATAACATGGGCTCTCCAGCACTATGATCGAGAACCCAGAGTCCAGTGAGGGGAGCCCTGAGCCCAGTGAGTGGAACTCAGAGCTCTGAGTGGAGCCCGGAATGTTAGAGGCTTTACTCTAAGAAAACATGAGTGAATACACATTATATAACGTTCAATAAAAAGAGATGTGATTTCTATAAAAACAAAATGTAATACAATTTAAATACGGGATGTTATGCTAAAGTAAATCTTAAATATTTGAAACTGGATGGGAGCAAATAAACTTTTGTTCAATGCGACGTAATTTAAATCTGTTTTTGTAGAATTCGCAATCAAAGTGCCCGTCTGTCTGCAAAACTTCACTTTTATAGAAAACTTAAAAGCTATTTCTGTGAAATATACGAGTCGGACTAGGTATATACACTCAATGTAGCTATAATTTTGTGGCCGGCAGCCCTTTGCTTAATCTGCAGTTTTGCTATTGAAGATGCAATTTATTGCATATTTTCAACAAATTCGGAACTAAAGATACAATTGTTATTGGAAGATTAGAAAACTAAATGTTACCCGGAACGTGGCAAAGCATGATGTTATATTATTATATCGAAACTGCGTCTATTTTCACTGATTAGGTAAGGGTAAAACATGTGATTGATACATGTATATTGCATTGGTGACATAACAGAGGCTCACAGTGGGTTAAAACTGTAAATATTTATATACAATGGACATACACGGAGCTGAAATAATAAAGGCACATTTAACTTTCGGATAAATAACAACCTTTTGAATTTTATTTTCCTCGAATTACAATGCATTTTTTTTGCGGTAAAATAGTATACATAATTCTGCAAAATCCTATAAATATCAGAATTTTTTTGCACACAATAAAACAAATATATGACCTTTGTCTTCAATAATGTCAGCGTCTAATTTGATTTGATTAATTAATTTATTATTTATCTTTCATGAAATAAAAGATACAGGAAACAATATATCCGAGTTTTCTGCTTAATATATTTCTTCCTCAAAATTGTATGCAAGAAAATACGCAGTACAAAAAGAACTATACAGTCAGGTACATTGGTAATTATTGTCCCTGAGACAGTACTTTTTTCGTTGATAGTGTGCAATGTTACCATGTCAGTTTAAAACTGGCATATCTTATTAATTAATCGTTTGAGTTCAAGTTTCAAAGATGCCTATTGTGGTTAAAGAGGTTGGGTTGGATCGAGTATAATCATGGAATCACAAGCTTGAAAAAAATATTAAGATCCCAAGAAATAAATTCAATTTCCCGAAAATGAAAATGACAACGCAGATCGCGGATCCCTTAAAGGATTTATCCCGAATTCCTGCTGAACAAATATCTGATCCCAGTGTCCCGTATAAGCTGTCCCTCCACCCCTCAATAAATTGTTAAAAAATACAGAGATTGTAATAAATAACAAATTACACAAGTTAACTGCAAATTTAGTTTTTACATATGACCATTTACACAACTTCTTTCTCTTCAGTGCAGATCAAATCAAAATACTGGAAATTCATAAACATAATGTATACAGATACTGAAGGTAGATAAAAGGTTGTTCCGATCTCGGAATTCTGTAAAAAGCAAATCCTGAGTTCCAGAAAATGACACTGATGCAATTTCCGGACCTAGAATCCCCGCTCTATAAATTGGCTGATCACTAAGACCTTCTTTCCCTCAAACTTGAAGAATGCTTTATTAACAGAGGTTTATTTTACCTTTGTCCTTGAATTATTTAAAGAATTTTTTGCTACTTAAGATAACAAGAAATATGCAGTTTTTTCTCATTTCCTTCAATCGTTTCATGGAAAATAAGGGTAATAGATGTACTTTCTTCAGTTTTGTGGAATTATTTCTAAAAACGTTGATTTTAGAGCTTTAAAAATTTCAGTTAAAGAACACTAATAATAAAAACTATCTAGAGGAAATTGTGCGGAGCGAAGAATCTGCAACCTTCAAACAAGGAAGTATGTTGAGATTATATGTCCTTGCTTCATATATCAGGAAATCACAGATGAAAGAGTATAAAAAAAATGTTTGAAATTAAAATACGAAAAAGGTGACATGATTGAAATTTGAGTTTAAAAGTTTTAAATATTGCAGAAAAGACATGTAGAAAGGAAAATTTAAGATGTTGAGAATATCTGTCCATGTCTGTGAATGATGCCCACAGTCAATGTCAGACATGGTAAATGTTGAGAACATTTGTCCATGACTGCAGCTGACAATGACAGTCATTAACAGTCTATGTAATTGTTTAAAATGTTTGTTAATGTCTGTATGTGATGTTGACAGTCACTCTCAGACAGATGAGAGTTTAAAGTGTTTGTCCTCGACTGTGAGCAATGGCCACAGACACTGACAGTCCAGGTAAATTTTCATATCGTCTTAGATCGTCTGTTAGTATCACCAGCATTCAGACACAGTCATGGGCAGACAAAGTCGAGTTCCAAACGTTGTCCATGTTTGTCTTTTGTCATTTTATTGTTTTTCTCGTGCGGTTCCCTGGTGGATTGTGGCATGTGATTGTGTTTTACGGCCATTGTAGGTGTTTCCTGTTAACTTTCTTATATAAAAGTAAAATTCTGTCAACGAATGTCAGTGTCAATGGAAGTCTCTAACAAAAATTACAGAAAATTTCACAGTCCTTTTTCAAAAAATGACTGTCACTGGTAAGGACAGTCATTTGTTTGGTTCATAGTGGTAGTGCGACAGTGTTTTACCAACAGACTAGGCTCCTTGAGCTAGGCAGCAGTTTAGCGGCGAGCACTCTTCGACCCATCTTTATAAATTACGTTTTGTCTAATATTCTTTCCTTTTCAAGATTGTGGTCTTAGAGTTAGTGGTCTACCTGTATTGAGTACTTGTATGTTAATTACACTATAGGGAAATGGGATAGATAAAGGGGAGTTTTGGGTACCCATAAACCGGTTTAAACCCTACCGATGGCTGTTGCCAGTGCCAGTACCAAGTCCGGCTATTCCGAGTTCCTATCGTTATATATGTTTGTCTTTTGTCATTATATTGTTTTTCTTGTGCAGTTCCCTGGTTGATTGTGACATGTGATTGTAATGTTCGGCGATTGTATGTGTTTCCTGTTATCTTCTTTAATTAATTAAAGAGGTTTTTTTTTCTTTTTTTTTCTTTTTTTTTAAATTAAACAACCACCAATCCTCGAACCAAATACTTCAATATTTGTCATGATCTAAGATTATTTTAATTTTTATATTTTGACAGAATTATTGAAATATTTATAACCTGGTATTCATAGGTCATATTTTATAACATTAATAACAATCCGTCAATTGAAACATTGAACCGCTCTTTCAAAACATGTGAAGTTGTAGATGTAGCTCTGTATTCGAAACTATTTGTAGTTGGATTTGTCAGGAAACTCCTTCTCTAACCATCCATATCCACGAAAACTACAGGTTTTTTCAATGCAATTTAGTAAATGTTAAGCTGAGCAAGAACTCTTTGAACATATTCTTTGAAAGTTCTGTTAGGTTCTAGTGCTGCTGATGAGGAATAAATTTCCGAAATGGCCATACAGCTCATTAAAATTATTGCAGTTGGAGTTAACATATGTTTTATGGTCTCATGTTCATTACTCCATATCCTTTCGTAAAATATATAATTAAAGTGTGTTAAGCAATAATTACAGAATGCAAGTTTTAGGAGAAATACATGATTATGTTTACTTATTTAACAGAATTCATCTGACAACGTTCGCAAATTCCATCAGCTTATGAAATAAGAAGAAAACATCAGATAGGGTTGTGTGTAGTTTCATTAAATAAAAATGAACTAAATACACATCTGATATGCCAGAGGTTTAACCATCTCAATTTAATATATTATAATGATTCAGAAATATTTGTTAACCAAGCAGAGATGCTTGATTATACTTTGACGACGACGTAGCATATATTACTCTGGGTTTTATATTAATTACTTATTGATGCACAAATGATACAAAACAATGATAAAATGTTATATGTTTGTGCATATTCAATATATGACACGTTCCTTTCTTTAATTAGATACAAAGATGTTTTTGGCGAATCTAGGTTTGAATTCTTCACTTACTTACATATCTTCGGAAACGATTTTTATGAGGGATCAATCATGTGTAAATTTTACCATTTGCTTCCGATATATAAATTGTGATTGGAAACTTTATATCATTGCCTTATTAAAACAGCTACGTCACTTTAGATAAGAGACATTATTTAAGAAAATGGCAACTGCACTATTCATGATTTATAACAGTAATTCACAGTAACTTCGGTATTTAGTTATTATAACAAGTAGGGTTGCATTCAATTAATATTTTAGAAAAAAAAACCGTATGCTTGTTTAAGGTGATTTCAAAGCAATAATCTTAAGAAGAAATTGCGAAAGAGATACAAATTAACTGATTAACTGTGTGAGTGTCTTCATTTTTCTTTTCTGTGCTGTACCCATGTTGTGTCTCTGTTTTTTTCTGCCCTTTTTGTTTCTGGTGTTGCCATTGTCCTTGGATTGTTTGCTTTTAGATTGACGGTTCGGTTCTCACTTACTTTACCCATATGCATCTTACAAATAATGTTTTCACCCTAAAACAATAATATTATTAATCGTAATATTTCAAAAACAGTAAATAAAGTAGAAGTTAATTACAATAAAGCAAGAAAGTGTCAAAAAATAGTTAAGTCTGAAATATCAGAAACAAACTATATGTGTATTAAGATAAGTAATTTTAGGCAAAATATCAATATCGATTTTTTTTTTCAAATTTGATCAGAACTATTCAAATAAATCTACCTTGTGTTTCTTTTTGTATTGGTTATAAAGGAGCTGTTGATTTATGTCTAAAACATGAAATTTAAGTAGACTCTGTTCGTTTTATTTACCTGTAACTACAGGTGATATATCATAACAGTATGAACACGTCACAAGAAGTGTCGATATTGTGCATTGAATTGGTATTATGAATTACAATTAAGAACCTAAGCAGAATAGGTGCTATTGATATATGTTTGCTAAAAAAATATCAAAACGACATGAAAATAAATGGTTCAACTTGATTTGTACGGCCTTCTTGTATTTCAAAAGAAAAATAATAATAATAATAATAATAATAATTTCATAAAATAGAGTAACCTTTTAAGACTGAACGATTTTTGATGCTGAACAATTTATAAGTCTTTTGAAGTTTATTTTTCTTTCATATGAAATGAAACATTTTACACTGTATGGATTATCAACCTGATCTTGATTTTATGTTTCATATTTGATAATAGTCCATAGGCTAAAATCACTTTCCGCTCGACCCCCACTTATGTTCCGGACCGATTTTGTTCAGTATTTCTATCTATTTTTCAAAATAAAACACATTAACATGATATAACCTGCACACATAGATAGGAAACTGTCACTTCCACAGTACACCACTCAAAATTCTTATAATTTCGTTTTCACTAAAGTTTCAAATTCTTAGTTCCATAATTTTTCTTTATATAAATGAAATATTCAAAACTTTGGTATCAAATGTAAGCCTAATTCATAATCTTTAAAATTAATTTAAGTAAGTGAGAACCAATTCGAAACGAATGATCCAAGGACAATGGCAACATCGGAAACAATAAAGAAACAGAGACATAACATGAGCACGGCACAGAAAAGAAAAATGAAGACACACACACACCATTTTGTTAGTCTGGGGATACAAAAAAAATATACCCACTTCGAAAAAAGCCGAAAATGACGATTTTTTCCTTTTTGAATTCATTCAGATAAATTGTTTAAATAATTTGCACAACTTTTTGTACCTAACTTATCATTTTTTTATTTTTGGGAAAACCATTAAATGTAACAGAATTTTTATTTCAGTTTGAATTTTTGGGGATTTTCAATTTTCAATATTCCGATTATCAAATGTTAGGATCGTAAAAATTTGAATATATGTCTTTTTATTTCTCATGTAATAATGTTTTATGATGTTTACACATTAATTGGGTCCAAAATATTTATGTTCCAATCTTCTTCATTAGTTTGAAGTTCACAAATATCTTAATAAGCACCCCCCAAAGATTAAAGAAAATTTCTGAATAATCAAACTCTCAATGCATAAAATAATGTTTTATTTCAATTTTGGTTTTTAATTTACTATATCTGACATGCAGTATTTACCTGAGCTAGATTTGGCCATTTTACTCGAAAACGTGTATACAATTGGAATTTGCATTGGCATTACATTGAACACTATTTTAAATGTTTCAGGCAAATTGCAGATAAACAAAATGATGAATTTCAACCCCTTGTTGTAAATAAAAACACTACCTCCTAAATTTTATTTTGCTTAAACAGTAAAAGATTTTTTGTGTGAAATGTGACTTACTTTAATTATTAAATACACACACAGATTCCTATACTTGTACAAATAATACCATGCCTCGGGTTGTGTCTGCAATTATTTCTAATAAAAAATGGACGCAAAATGAAAATTTTTGGATTTTTTTTCAAATTCACTCCATTTTTCAGAAAGCAAACGGGTAGGACTCAGGTTAGATAAAAATAATGATAAATCAAAATTTTTCATTTAACATTTTTTCATCTTTGAAAAAATCTTTAAATTGTAGCAAAGAAACTCCAAAATGACTTTTTAATATGAAAAGTAAATTTGCAAGAGATGATTTTTGCTGTTCGAAGTTACTTTAAAACTAACCTTAAACGTTTTCATCTCTTAATAACAAAGTAATAGCGATTTATCTGTTGAAGATCGTCATTTTTAGTGGAACGTAAAATGATATCGATAATGACATCAATTGAAAAAAAAAAACTGAGTTTTGAGATTCATGAATCAACAGCAGACCAGTAATGTCAAATGTTTCCATATATTTACTAAAGCTTACGTGCAAAAGGGGCGAGGCATGTTTTGCTTTAATTAAGCTTTAAATTAAATTCTGAGATTATTTTAAGATTAAGGTGGGGATTTTTTTTTATAATTTATATGAAGTTAGGAACGTTAGACGTATAAAATATGACAAACCTTAATATAAGTAATTAACCATTTTGTAACTGTCTTTTGATTGATAAAAACCTAATGTCACGTAAATAATCCTGGCATAAAAAAAAAGACTGATACAATAAATGGATATCATAGTTACGGAATACCGTGACATTGTTATGATTGGAAGTAAAAAAATATCACGAGAATGTCAACTTTACTTTTGGAGGATAGGGGCCAGAATGCATTGCCCTGAACACTTCTTGTACATATATATAGTGCATGAAGATCGCCAATAGCTGAGACCAAGTTCATCGCAATCTGGCAGATATACGCTTCATAGTTGACAAATTCAACAAATCAACTTAAAATTTTTTAATAACTTTCTAAAATGCTAGAAATTCAAATTGTTTCACATTATCGAACCAGATTGTAAATTTTGCCTTATTTTGGCGGTAAATACATCGGCAAACGAATACCAAAGGAAGAAATAGGAAAGGGGAAATTCTAAAATAACATATTCCGATATATACACATTTTGTACATATACTACTAGAGTAAGAAGGGTATGGAAAGTTCAAGAGATCAGCTTCCTTCCATAGACGCTCGCTGCGATTACAATGTATACAATGTCATAAATATGTACTTTTAAGTCTTTTGTCGTCACGTGTCTTATCATGTAGATTGATATCGACTGAATATTGCCAATCGCTCACACATCTTGCCGAGGAGAAACAATATACAAAATTTCCGCAGTTATTGACCCTTTTTTCTAAATATTAGATTATCCCTGACTATACGAAGCCTATAAGGGGCTTAAATTGCCTCCAGTATATAGTTTATACGTTATATTCTTTGATGGAATTGACACATTTTTTATCTATTGTACATAGGACTTCAAAAAAGTATGGTCATTCAGTCGTGAATTTTGTTTTTAAGTTGGGTCATATTAAGGCACTGACCATTTAATTTTCGAGGAGGGGGGGGGGGGGGGGGGGG
>MJUU01058502.1:7347-89303 GCA_002080025.1 Modiolus philippinarum | reverse complement strand
TATATATATATATATAAACTTCAAAAAAGAACAAAGTAAATAGCATATATATATATATATATTGAAAATGATGATTAAATATCGTCTCATTATATCTTAGCAATAAGGAAGAATGCATTTAAACATTAAGACTAATTACAGTCTCCTTAATTTCAAACATATTACCCTGACAACACATATTCAACACAATTTACTTCATTTTATTCAGTTTGAAAAGCTGAATCAATGTATACAGGTCCAATGACGTATCATTTTCAAACACAAAAATACACAAAGACTCCCATATTTCACCAATAGGATCATGCGCGTGGTTTATGGGCAGTTATTCAAAAATTCAATTTTGAATTTCGTCTAATTCTGAAATGCTTGAAATTCCCATTTTTTACGATAATCGCCCGCAATATTTAATTCTACCCATATTTTGGTGTTAAAATTGGATATCACGATATATCAAATGCATCATCTTTGCCAAAGAAAGTAAGACATTAAGTATGCTTTGTTCATATATATGTAAAGGCAGGCATATTTTGGTGATTTTGTTGGGGTAGGGGTTAGATTTTTGGTATTTAGAGGCACATTTAACACTCCTCGTTTTTCTAAACATAACTTTTGTTTCGGTTAAAATAATAAATTGGCATATCTGCAGTTAATCCTCAAGATTTGCCACATATAACGATTTAAAAGTGAATTTTGGACAAATCTGAAATGCTAAAATTCCGATTTTTCATCAATGTTGGGAGAAATATTGAGTTTTAGTCGACCAATGGCTGTTAAAATGCCAATCATGATGTAATTCATGCAATATTGTCATATGCAAACATGTTTTGCCTGCTCTGGTTATTTCAGTGCGAACATAGACCAAAAATTGAATTTCAGGTAAAATTTGTTGGGGAAGGGGTAAGATATTCGGTATATAGGGTCTCATTTAACACTCCTTGTTTTTCTAAACAATGTTTTAAGACAATTAATAATCAGTCAGAAACCCGGTTGAAATGGCACAAAAGAATTGGTACTTTCCCTATAACGAGGTAAAAAAGTGATAAATTATTTTTCAAAGTTTTCGCTACGCTTCTAAAAGTTAATTAGAGATATGTTTTGGTTGTTTTTGTCACATATTGATATTGATATGGTGTTTTTCGTATGATTCCCACAGAAAACTGAAGCTGAAAAGCTATCGTTATTACAAAGTTATCAAACATCGGTCAGAATAGCGGTTACTTTCTAAACTGTACCGTTTTTTGGCATATTTTAATTTTTTAATGAAAAAAAAATCAAGCGTATAGTAAAAAGAATGTGTTTTCATTTGCATCCATTGAAAAGTTCGCACGTAAATACAACGATTTTATATTTAATTTCAAAGTTGGACATATTTTGGCTGGAATAAAAACAAATTTTTAATCGAGTTCACCGAAGTCTAACTTAGCCAAGCATAAACTTTAATTAATGAACACTGCTTCAATGCAAATTTCATGTTATTGTTAATAAGAAAAAACGTTTTAATTAAAGATATTAAATATAATTTAAACATTAATTGTGAACTTGAAGCGAAATATTGAAATATCTTTATTCTACACAGAGGTCAACCATTAAAGGGTTTTTTTTTAATACTGAAGACAAAACCCGATTTTTTAATATTTTTTTTGCCTAAAGAGTTTTCGTTAATTTTTTCCGACAATTTCCCCCTTAAAATTAATGTTGCTTTTTCTAGAATTTCTTTTTAAACCTTATTGCATTACGTTTTCATGAAGTCTTGGAATTGATATTTATTTTTGGCTTTATATGGTATCTCATCCATATGGAGACGGATAAGCATCATTATTCTTATTTCTGAATCGTATTGAAATATTGTATTTGTTTGCTTCTTTGAAAATAAATTTGTAAAACCAACAATAAACCAAATTCAGGCACGAATTAAAAAAAACCTCTTCAAGGGAAAAAAATCTTTACGTATTCATTCTACCAGATTTTTTTTTAAATCTGAACTTATACATGTAATTCAAAATTAAATGTATACCACGATATCAAATCCCAACCCCCTTTGCGGAAAGATGTAAATGTCTACACCACACTTTCCCATTACGGGGTGGGGGTGTTCACCTCCCTTTAAAACAAAAAAGCAGTGTAAAAACAGAGTTTTTTGCCAAAAATTTGTCTAAAAATATATTGGTTATTTTTTAAAATTGCATCCCATCTAATTATACATCCTGAATCTGTCCCCCCTGTGCATCGTCTCGTGATGCTTGCTGCATTTTATTCTGTATGTGAATTCGTTTTATTTTTTTTATCCTAATGCACCGGGTATGTTATTAATATTACTCTATTTTTCATAGTATGAAGTGCATCTGTGGTAGACGTGCATATATATGCCTTTATTTATTATTTTGATTATAATTATTAATTGTTATTTATTGTTTATACTGTTTTCTGTAAAATTGTACTTAGTCATTAATGTTTGATGTATCATGCCCTCCTGGGGCCCTAATTTGGTAATAAAAATATTCTGATTCTGATTCTGTCCTCACATATTGGTATTAAATAAATTTCCGTTTCCTGCTCTCCATATATCTTTGTATTTTTCCGTGAAAAAAAAGTTAGTCCTCAGCACATGGGCTAGTGATCAATTTGTAATTAAAACAATCCCATCAAACTGAGAGAGAGAAAAAAAAACAAAAAACAAGAGGCTCATAGGAACCTATGTTCCTCAACTATGTCAATCGCCGAATCGACAATAATTCCAATGGTATAATACTATAGTATAAAGTATTATACTGAATATTAAAATTGTAAGAAGGTGGAAACTCGACAAAGATGCACAAGTATATGTATTTGAAGATGGTGCGAATAGAGGTTTCATGGTTCTCCAACGATGAGAAAAAAAGCATTAAATTTGGAGGTCACGAGTCCAGTTACGATTTCTTTATAAATATTCTGTATATACAAATTGTAGTAAGTTACAATTTTTTCATAGTGCAAGTATATGCATTGCCTTGTGAGAAAGTCTTTTAATCCACCTTAAATTGGTAAAGAGTTGTCGACTTATTTTGGTAGGGTTCGTACACTCAAGAAAAGGGTGTTTTTTTTTCTTCTAGTGTGCTTCATACCTGAGCATGGATATGGACTTTATCAAATCGAATTCAGAAAGGAAGCTACAAAGCGCAATTATTTGTTGTCAGTAGTCTTTGCCTGGCTGTCGACATTTGTGACTTGTCAACGGGTTTGATTTGATTTATGAAGAGGTCTATGAAGTGAATTTAAGATTTTTTAGAATCTGCATAACAAGTAAAGTGTTCACCGGTGTTGTGTATAACAATTTACAGTTATGGCATTAGCAGTTTTTACACTGAACACGAGATTTAATGTTTATATCTTAAAAAAAGCAAAATGGCCACTAAAAAAGTCAAATCTTCCTGAAGTCTAGCCGGATAATGATATTCTTGAACTGAATTGATTTAATCTGATTAAAAACATGGTACACTTGCAATTAATTTATGTCACAATTTGAAGCGGACCACTGTTATTGAAACGACATTACGGGCTAAATCGACGACACTGACGCTAAACATACAGTTATTTCTTTTCAAATGACACATATACGATTGCTACTTATTTACGACCCCCCTTTATTAACGCTTTTCCAAACACAAACGCACCGTAGATACAGTAACATAATATACCTTTGAATAAAAGTAATGTCACATTTTATTATTCTGACTACCTTAACCGAAATCATTACAGCACAAAATTTTAATGTCAATGCCATTCAAAAGTGAAAAAAAAATATCAGCACGATTTTGTTTCTTCAAGTCAAACACACCCTTTTAAAATGTACACAAAACAATTGTCTCCCCTGGATTCACCCTAACAACGGATTTTCTAAACTGTACCGATTTTTGACATATGCCTTGATTTTTTTGAAAATCGACTATTGAATTTGCATTGGGAAGGCCGATCGAACGAATGCGTGTTTTTTCTCGCACAGTCAGATTTGAATTTTTTGCAATTTTTTTCTCATCGACCAGTTGTTAATAAATGCCTTCCGGGTGACATAACAACGACTTCAACTCCTATTTTGTAATGTTATTTTTGGTTTCAGCGTCTTTTGTAATAATGAGATTGAAAGAAAACTACTTGCTATCTTATCTGTTTTGTTATTATCCTGATATTTAACGATTTTTGAATGTTACAGTAACATTTTCAGGACCTGTCCAAACCGCCGCGTCCATTTTGGAGGTAAAAGTTTTTGGCTAGATTTTGAAGAGTTCCTAATTTAAAGGGTAGATAATTTTCCTCAACCGGGTTTCTGACTGTAATGTATCGCTTAGAACAATTAAGTCGCATATATGCAAATGTATTCTATAGATTCGACATATATTGCGATTTAGCAGTGAACTATAGACAAATCTGAAATGTTGAGAATTCCCACTTTTCATCAATCTTGGGGAAATGGTAGGTTTTAGTCGACCAATTGCTTATAAAATACCAATGATGATGTAATTTATGCAACATTATCATGTTTTGCCTGTTCTGGTTATTTTTATGCGAACACAATCCAAATTGACAATCTCAGGGAAAATTTGTAGGGGTAGGGGTAAAAATTTCGGTATGTAGAGTCACATTTAACACTCCTTGTTTTTTCTAAACAATGTTTTTAGAATTTTTGTCAATGTTTCATTGGGGTAGGTGTACGTTTAATCTCGCTATGGAACGTATTTGGCATGGAAATTGT
This sequence comes from Modiolus philippinarum, assembly GCA_002080025.1. Lineage (NCBI taxonomy): Eukaryota > Metazoa > Mollusca > Bivalvia > Mytilida > Modiolidae > Modiolus > Modiolus philippinarum. The sequence continues at coordinate 84,577 of MJUU01058502.1, read as the reverse complement.
AAAAACTTGGATTCCTTGTAAAGTCCATACGATGTGCAATCATTTGATACCTCGTTTTTATAACTGGGAAGCATTTGGTCAACATTTTGAAGCAACTGAAAGAAAAACTTGAACGAAAAATGAAATTTCCAAAATTGTGGTAGGTTGGTCTAAAAATGGGCCCAATTTCGTCAGTGCGTGCAGGTTATGCTCGTGTTAACATGTTTCATTTTGAAAAGGGATGTGAGTGCAGACTTAATGCTTTGTTTTGGGTCGTTTTAACCTGGATATGGGATGTCTCCTTGACATTTACCCCATTTCCGTTCTTTTTCATATTAAAAAAATAGTTGGGGTTCGGAAGTGGGGGTGCGCGGGGGGGGGGAGGGTTATTCCAGCCCAAGGACTAAATTCTTGTTTGTTTTTCACTAAAGCTGATATGCAGGAAATCGTTTAAGTAGAATTAACATTTTAAGAGGTCTCTCGTTGTTCCTTCTGCTCGAAATTTAATGCACAATGGGAATTTAAACGTTTTTTTTAGAATTGTTGCTGTTTGACTTTGAGATGAAAATACTTCATGAATTTGATATGTAACTTGAAAAAGTTGATAAAATATCCTTTCATTTTATCTAAGCTATAATGATGTATGCTTTTGAAATTTCAGAATAACTCCACTCTGATAAATTGCGAACATATTAGCCCTTCCCACAAATATTCAACAAAATTTATTTCATTTATTCAGCTTGAAAAGCTTAAACATTGTATAAAGGTCCAATGACATATCATTTTTCGATTTTTGTAAACACTTCTCCTTTCTTCCTTCGGTATTCTTCTGTCGTTGTTTCAAACACCAAAATACACAGAGATCCAAAATATCATCAATTAGAGTATGCGCGTGGTTTCAGTAATCTTTTACACAATTCAATTTTGAATTCGGTAATATTCTAATGGCTGGAAATTCCAATTTTTTCACGAAAATCGCCAAAAATATACAATTTCTTTTCCATATTGTGGCCTTTAAATTACATATTACGATATATCAAATGCATCTTTTGCAAAGAAAGTAAAACATTGGTATGTTTTGTTCATATATATGTAAAAACAGGAATTTGGGGATTTCTTAGTTTAATTTTGTTTGGATAGGGGTAAGATTTTTGGTATTTAGAGTACTATTGAACGCTCTTTGTTTTATAAACAGTGTTTTAAGATAAATAACAAAATACCGAAGTTACTGTTAATTTTTTTTTCTGCATATGCGCATTTCGACAACTTATGTCTCATCAGTGCAGATCAAACCAAAACATTTTGAAGTCAATGCACCGAAAATCCTGTCAAAGCTGATAGAGAACAAAGGATCTAAATAGAAAGGCTAAAATTCAGCTAAGGACAGAGCTAAGACTGAGGGAGATTCTCCTTAGTTTTAAACAAAATTTTGTAAAATTTAGATATTGCTAGTTTCAATAAAGTCGGTTTTCGGGTTAGCACCGAAGTACTGACAATTGGGTTGGTGAATACCCTCGGGAACTAACAGTCCACCAGCAGAGGCTTATGTACCGGCTAGAACAATAAATTGGCATATCTGCAGATAAAACCTCTAGATTTGCAACTAATAACGATTTTAAAGTGGATTTTGGAAAAATCTGGAATGATGAAAAATTCCCATTCTTCGTCAATTATGTGATTTGTGGTTTTGTGACAACCGTTAGGAGTTAAAAATACTTTTTAACTGATTTCAAAACTTTTAATTTCTATTGAAAAGAAGTCATTTCATTTTATTTTATTCCTGCCAATGGTTAGCTATCATTTTGTATTTTTAGTATTTGAAATGACCAAATTTGACTAATACAAAAATACCCTTTTTGCATAAAACAGTTAATTGTGTTGTTTAAAGAAGTAACCTCACTTTATTAGCATTAGAATCAAATCATACAGAAAATCTAAACATTTTTATTCCCATATTTTCAGCTAATGGAGTCAACATTTCACAATTGATTCGTGTAGTGCGTGTAGCTTGTAAAGCGATAGTCAACACTGGTGCTATTCATTTTCCAAGTGCTTTAGTTTTGTAGCGTTGTTTTGCGCATTTATTTGGGTATTTTTTTAATTTGTTTTAATTTAAAAACATCGGCAGACTTAAACGAAAGTGAAACGCCGTTTGTTTTGATAAATTATTTGTAATGTTCCTATATTGCCTTGTTTGTATTTTATTTTTTGTACTTCCTATTTCCCTTTTTGAATATTCGTTTGCCAATGTAAAATTTAAATTTATTTAAATTACCTGATATTCCATTTTCCCCCAACTTTATGAGAAACATCGGTCGGTTACTAAGTATCCCCCTGTACCAAGTAATATTTTAAGAAAGGATATGGAGTAAATGAACATGAGACCATAACACATATGTTTACTCAAACTGCAATAATTATAATGAGCTGTATGGCCATTTCGGAAATCATATATGGTCCAAGTGGAGATAATTTTAATTAGCATATGAAAAGCCTCTTTAAATATTGATATTATAAATTATCTCCACTTACTCATACATAACTAACTTGGTTCAGGGAGATAACCGACCGTTGTTCTTCATTGAAATTGTTCTAAAAAATTCAAATTCAAATTGAATTTTCTTTCAAAACAACAGAATTATTGGAAACAGGATACTTTCTACAGATTGAATATTATGCATTCGGTGATACAGCTAATTTACAGATTAATCTTTAAAAATGACTTTTGTTGAATCGTTTTTTTCCTGACCATTTATGATTTCAATAATTATGTAAGAATATTTTATTGTATTTTCCTTTTTAGAAAGAACCCAGAATTTACCAGGACAAGCAAAGATTGATTTGTACTATGGAAATGATATTGCATCAATAATCGGAAACGTTGGAGATCCAAATGGTACGTCTTAACAACCATAAGCTTTTCAAAAAAGCTTGCCGCTTGTCAGTTAATAGTTATTTTCCTTTAATAAAAATATTGTCGATAATTTTTAGAGGAGATCTCAAAAGCAACACATTTTTGTACGGTAAATATTACAGAATGTGGTAAATATATATGGTTTGAAATCGTATCTCTTTTTTGCAAAGAATTGCTGATAGAAATTGAAAACCGTATACTTTCACTATTAATAAATTCTAAACACTTGTAAAAAATACATAGCGTTAGAACTGATTTGTATGTTTAAGAGAAAAACTGAGAAAAACTATAGAAAGTTTTATATAAGTACGTTCACCCTTTCTACCTTGTCAAGATACAAAACAAATTAAAGTTAATATGTCCACAAAACGATAATAATGTGATAAAAATGATGCAAATTACTCTATCAACACTGTGCTCATCATAATGCGTGTTTTACCTGTTAGAACAAAGACTCGCCCATTCTTCAACACAAGGTAAACGAAAAAGTGCACATTCCGTGCTCGTTTAAATGTACTGAAGCTCTTTTTTGTTATCCAAATAATAGATACTATTTGTGATTATACTGGGAACGAGGAACTAAAGCATCAGTGCATCAGGAGAACTTCAACTTTCTTCAAGAAACATGAATAAATTGCAATATTGCAATAAGTGACTATGTCGGAATTGCGGATCAGTTTTTGATATGTGTTGTTAATTATCGTTGAAACTTTTGCCAGCATGACATTTACAAACGCAGACACGTGCGTCATACTAGCACAACCATTTACGAGCTTAATTCGAAACTTGGGAGAAGCGGTAATGACATGAATTTAAGAATAAAATTTAGTTGGGAATGAACATTTTCTGGGCAATTTTGTATACTAACTTCCTGTACCATTCATTAAAAATATTTAATCTAAATGAAAGTATGTGCATTTACATGTGAGGGTGATCACTTTATTTTCTTTTTCACGTTTTATATGGGGCTTTAAGGTTAATTTTAGTATTATTTATAGTTTCTTATGTAATCCTAACGGGTCCTTAGGCGGGCTCATTGCCATCAAAAACAATGTCTCTCAGCAGGTTACAGAGCAGTCGAATGCTAAGGATTTGAAACGATTAGATGCTTCGTCTTTGGCTTCCGTTGTTGTTTATTATCATGTTACAAGTAATCATTTTCATCACTATGTCTTATGTAGTTCATGAGATTATTATTTTACAACAAATCATTTCCATTTTCCTGGTATCTGGATAACAACTAGACGAGCCATTATCTAATTCCGATTGCATATCAACAAAGAATGCCAAAGATTTATTCTTGCATTTCAATTTTTTATCGCATTTCAATATTTGTACAGCTTTAATACAGAATGAAAATATAATAGGTATTTGTATGGATTTTGTCCCATAAAAATTTGCTTAATTTTATTTGTTAATTTACGATAAATTTTGTCTGTCCTTCAGTATGGTATCTGTGATTCCCTGAAATTGAGTTTGATGCTCTCTTTATCTTGTAAGCTATGGTGTACTTGTTCATCAGAGATTTTTTCATAACTGTGGTATAAAAATTAACATTTAGGCTTCCATATTTACTAAAACTTAACAACAATTCTATCAATCTGTGATATAATTCCAACAATTAAGTCTCCAAGTTTCTTTCAAATCAGCTCCATGAGCGTCTGTGATCTTTTTTGATGATTTTGTCTTTTGGTCTCTTTGTTTGTTGAAAGATGAAAGTGTCCACAAGAGCAATTTCCTGTTTTGGTTCTTAGCTATTTTTTTGGCTATCCATTTCAAAGTTTTTTGTTTTTTTTTTTGGCTTATTTGTTATCCCATTGCTAAGCGAAAGCGGGGGATTATGTAATGCAGTCCGTCCGTATGTACGTACGTACGTACGTATGTAGTGCTCCACTATAGCTCTGTAAGAGATAATAATTTGAAACTCGGCATCATACTAGAGTATGATGGGTTCGGAATTTCTGTCAAACGCCCTAGAGGCAAATTAAAGGTGAAACGAATTTTCGCGATATCTAATAATCGAAGAAATCTTCAATGCTATTTGGGCTAAAAAGTTGAAACGTACGCGTTATGGGTTTGGAATTTCTGTCTAACGCCCTAGAGGCAAATTAAAGGCGAAAATGAATTTTCGCGATATTCAAAAATCGAAGAAATCTCTAAGTCTACTCGGGCTAAAAAGTTAAAACCCAGGAATCGACTCACATTTTACGTAGCAACTTCACAGAGGGCGTCGAAATTTTTGCATGAACCCTTAGGGCATGGCCACGAGGGGGTCCAAAAAACGAAAAAAAAAATCGATTCAGCTAGAACTCTTCTTACACCTTAAGTTGCAGAAACCTTGTTATAAGGGTATAAGTAACACTATAAAAGTTGTCTGTGCCGAAGGTTCCGGAATTTTGAAAATTGCCAGCAGGGGGGAATAATGAGCGAAATTATATTTCGAGTTATCCAGTAATACGCGAAATCTTCTGAAATATTTATGTTTGGAAGCTGAAACTTTCTATTTGAGTTCCATTATGTTTATTTACTTTGCTAGTGATAGCGGATATTTGGTATGACCCCTAGGGGCATACCCTTAAGGGACAAAAAAAAGAAAGGTAAAACAATAAATACTCAGCATTTGACTGGAACTTTGAGTATAATATTCATTTTTGGTTTACATTTTCATCGGGAATAACTTGAATTGCCTTTGGAATCCAAGATAAGAATTTAATATTTTGACTTGGGTGCCAAATTTGGTAAATTTCCTGAAAATGTAAAGACCAATATTTTTTGAAATTCGAACATAAAAGCATATAATTAATCAACTCTTTAATGTCAACACTTAAACTTCAAAAATATGATTCTTATATTGGTAAATTTCCTAAAACTCTCATTACTTTTTGGAATTTTACCTAGCATCCATATTTTTTTTTGCCTTATTTTATCAATGATCATTTTTAACATTCAGATTGCCAAAAAACTTTGATTCCACTTTTCCAGGTAAATTTCCTGAAAGTCTAAAAGACCAGTTTTTTTTGTTTTTGTTTTTTTTTAATTCTACCTTGAAACAATATCTTTTCCAATTCCTAATAGTAATGATCATCATTCTCAATAGTCAGGTTGCAAACAAAACACTGATTCTTATTGTGATAAATTTCCTGAAAGTCTTCAAGACCTGTTATTTTTTGGAATTCTACCTATCAAGCAAACCTTTTTCAATTTCTTACTTAACGAATCATTGTTTTCAATAGAAAGACTGCAAAAATCTACTGCTATTGTTCTGGTAAGTTTCTTGAAATCATTAAAGACCAGTATTTTGTGGGAATTCGACCTAGCAAACATACCTTTTACAATTCCTTACAGTAACAGTGATTGTTTTAAAAAGTAAGACTGCAAAAATACTTGATGCCTGTTTGGTAAATTTCATAGACCTCTAAAAGACCCGTTATTTTTGGGGAATTTTATCTAGCAACCATATCTTTTTCAATCCCTAACAATAATTGGAATTGTTTTCAATAGTAAGACTGCAAAAATCTTTAATTCTGAATCAATTTCTAATTCACGACTCCTTAATATACATTTTCAAAACCAAACTTTAGTATGGGTCCAAAAAGATGAGCGGGGGGAATGCAATTTATGATTGACCTTTTTTCATTATCTATCAAATTTTGCAAGGATTGTTTTATGACCTTCCAAATATTTTGATATGATCTGAATTGAAAAGACGTAAGTTATCAAAATGGACATGTTAACGTTATTTACCGTAACTGCAGTATTTTGTTATTGCTTAATATTTTATATTTGTTGACGAGTTGGCGTCCAGGACCCAGTTGTATGAAAGTGCCATAAGCCTAATGGATCATTAAGTCCTCATTAAGTCTTAACAATCCGTTGGGCTAATGACGTCTTAATGACACATTAGGCTAATGACACGTTCATACAACCAGGTCCAGGTGCGTAAGAAAAGATACATTGATGTAGAACTGGTCGACTTTTAGCAAGTGAATTAAGATTAAGCCGGCGTCAGGAGTAGGTAAAACTTACTATGAGATATTAACTGGATGGTTTGCTTCTATTGAAAATCACATGCTGTCTTTAAGATGAAGGACAACAACTAAAGCTCTAATCCTTATGCTTAACCTTTCCATTTGTAAGAAGTCTCGTTTATATCACCCCTCGTAAGCTGAGTTGATGGCGAGTGATTAAGTTAGTTTAGTTAAAATTGCTGCATATCATTGGTTTAGTCCGTTTAAATTATGTCACGATTCGGAGCAATATTTAATCTCGTTTTTTGAAATTTGAACATTTACCTTTATCAAATCTTCCCATTTGTTCAAATGCAACTTAAGATACTTTCTTAACAGAAATAGGATATTCTTGACATCACGCCATATAAAGTGGTGTGTTATCATTGTATGCCAAAGTCAGAATGTCCGTTTATCTGCTTGGTAGTCTGACTGTCCATTTGTTTGTTTTTAATCGAAAATTTTCAAACCAGTGCCATGTTACCAAAATAATGCACGGTCTTATATTTGACCACAGAACTAAAACAGGTTTGATTTCGTGTAAATAACTTGAACTTGAATGTTTTGAAAACAAGCAAAACACATATACTGACAGAGTGGTTCTTACTTTGTATATACTGAAGAAAAGCGACCAGTCTGCCGTCAGCTGTTCCTCATGGATCCGTCAGCGGTCAGTGAGCTATCCGTCAATTAAGGTGACGAATCATCGACTGTCCAATCCATCAACTGGCACGAAACGTGACCAGTGAATTGAAGAATATTCATTCGCCCATATACATCTATCACGTGAGAAATTTCGAGAAACTGGACGTAAATGGAAAATGGCCACGAAACGATTCGTCTCGTCCCGTCAGCAATCCGGTCGCGTCCTGCCAGCAATCTGTTTCACTTTCGACAATCATTAGGGGCTAATTTGCACAACGCTGCATAATCTTGCTTGCAACACTTTTATATTGCTATACTCCATCAATCGCATAATTCTATTTCTTTGTCATTATTCCACACTATTTTGTGTTTCTTTGAATCCTTCGGCAATATAATTCCATTGACTAGCAGCTTTGTCTAGATCTCCATGGTGAGCTGCCTGTAGAAGAGGCGTATAGGGACTTTGTGTCATTCTATGAAAAACAAAACTAACCATAATAGATCCAAAACATCCTCAGTAAAATACCGATAGAACAAAGGAGTGGTATACACAAAAATTGAGGTCCGAAGACACGGCCAAAACGAGAATACAGACAAAGTGACGCTAGTCTGCCACAAGAACAGAAACATAAACACGGCATTTAAAAGAAGCATCAGATTACTTTGTATCTCACTTAACATTTATTTTCATTTATTTTTAAAACAGCTCATTGTGACAAGTTTTAATACTAATTATTTCTTCCTTATGTCAATGTATATACTCCTTGTACTTTTTGATTATTCATGACATTTCATATCAATTTACTAGCTTCTTTAAGCGATGACAATCAAGTGTTGTGAAAGGACTGCAGAATGCCTGGCAGTTGGAAATGCAAAAGTAGTTTCTCATGAAGAACTTAAAATAATGGCTGCTCTTGTTTGTAACTTACCTATCTAACCTTATTCCATATGTATGAATACTTTTATATATTGCCTATTTTCATACAAAAATCAATATATGTTTGAACTTTCTCTCTAGGTGAGACAAATTGTACGTTATATATTAGTGATTCAAATATGAACATTTCAAAAGTTGTTCAGATGCTAGATGAATTCAGAAACAAACTGAATGAAGGAAAATGCGATATTAGATATCGAGGAGCAGAGGATGAATGTCTTGCAGTACACATTCAAATTGACAATGAATGTTTCAAAAGAAAAGAGCTGCTACACAAAGCTGTGGAATCTTTCCTACACAAGCTGTTCAAGTTTACATCACTTGATGAGATATTAACAAGCCCTGTTGATGTTATTTTGGCAGAATCGGACAATATTTACGATATGGGTAAGATCTTTTATGAAGCTGAATCAAGAAATTGTATTAGTATCAAACAGAGAAAATTTATCTATAGATAAATACCGGTTGCTCACAATAGCTTACTTAAACAAAAGTATGTTACGCATAAGTTGAAGTAATAACTATAGAAGTTTAACAGTCGACATCACAATCATGTGGACCGCTGTGTGAAATATATTTTTCAGAGGACAACAGATCTTTTCATTAAAACCTTTATTGCTGTTTCCGTGACTGGATTTGAGCTTGCTACTGGATTTGAGTTGTTCAACACAGGGTTGTCTTATAAGAAGCAGGAGATGCTCACTGTAGCGGTGCACCTGATCTCACCCACGGATTTTTATTGTTTCCGTGTTGTTCACTTTTGTATATGTATGCGTCTTCATTTTTCTTATCTGTGCCGTACCCATGTCTCTCTTTCTATGTTTTCGATGTTGTCATTGTCCTTGGATTATTCACTTTAGACTGACGGTTTGGTTCTTACTTAATTTACACAATTACCATACACAATTAAGTTTAAATTTAAAAAAAAAGCTTGAAACACAGACCATTGAAAATAATGAAAAGATATGAAGGACAACAATAAAAGCGTGGTTCCATTCCTATGTTTTACCATGTATTTATAGAGACTTTGTTCTGTATGCAAACATAACTTTTGATTGTTTATTTATTTATGTAATTGAATCCTCAGTCAACAGAGAATTTGTAAGATGCGTAAACATAATAAAAGCATATTCAATCTTAGCCCAATTGGCCTTAAGGGCAATGTGAACTTATGCTATCACTTGGCGATCCTTGCCGTAGTAAACTTTTTCTCAAACATCGTTTGCTTAAAATTTGCTGGGTCATTTAAGATATAACAGTCTGAATCATTTGAGGTTATGTCCTTTTCATATTGCCGGAGATTAAACAACGTAGCTGTATTTGTTAAAAATGATGACAGGGTAAATACACTTTTTGTTTGCAAATTACCCCAAAACAATCACAGATATAAAAAAATATGAAGACAATTGAACGAACCGTTTAATATTTAGTGCTCTTTTCCATAATATCTTCCAAAATTGGATTTTTTTAGTTGTATATCAACAACTATATTAAGAAACAGATGTTTAGTTATATTACAAAACATTCAGTATATGAAGACCTACCTGCCTTTAGTTTTTACCAATATGAAACGGCCGTTTCTAATTACCTTTGAAACATGATTTCATTTCAACAATGTGTATTGCCTAGATTCTTCTTACGAAAATCTTTGTCCAACATTTTAAATAGGTGGTACTAAATTTGTTGTAATGAATAGACCAACATTTTGTAAAATATAATGAAGTGTTCTGCGTCTGTTTCAGCAATATATATTACCAAGATAGAAAGAAGAATCACCTGTCCATTTTTAAAACGCTTCCAATATAATTTGACTTGAGAAAAATGCTCTACCGAGATTATGAGGAGAGACTCGGTCCATTTGTAAAAGGTGGCCCGAAATTGGTTTACATACGTAGTGAAAGCTTCAGTTACCTGTAAAATATAATATACATTTTAGATTCACATAAATTAATGGTTTTGGTTTTAGTAATATCAATACCAGTTAGAGCTTGCTTAATCGCGACAAATAAAAGCAAGACGAGCGATTACAGGCTCCTAGATTCATTTAAATTAGCATGTGATGAAAAAAATATTTGAATACCAGAATAAGAACATGCCTTTTGAATATTCAATATACTTTGTCTTCCTTCTGTATGATATATTTGTACTATAGAAACCACAGAAGAGATGGATGAAGATTCATACCAATCAGACAGCTTTGTTAAACTGGATGTTGCAGTTAAAAACACGGTATTTAATTGCAAAGAAGAGCTATATGGACACGTTAATCAATTTTGTGATGAGATTTTCCATATGACTGACAAGGAGACGCCAACAAATGGTTCTTCTGTAGGAGTTGTAATTGCTGCTGAATACAATTACGGTATGAAACCTTTATGTTTTTTTACAAATACTTTTTAGTTCTCTTTCATTCTAAAATAAAAGCAATGAATGGAAAATAATATTTTTTTTGCTCTGCTTGTAAACATAGCTCACTTGAAGTGCATTTGTAGAAGTATATTTCATAATTAGGTTATATTTCTGATATTACTGATTATTCGGATTTCGTTTGGTTTTATGCATTTTAACATTTTTGAAATTATGGATTTCCTTTGTTTGGGTTCTAGTGCTGCTGATGAGGAATTAATTTCCGAAATGGCCATACAGCTCATTAAAATTAATGCAGTTGGAGTTAACATATGCGTTATGGTCTCATGTTCATTTACTCCATATCCTTTCGTAAAATATTCTTGTACTTTTGAAAGTTAATTCATGAATTTGAATAGAAAAAAAAAAAGAAAAAAAAGGAAAAGGCTGCCAAAGGATAAGAGATGCCGCTGACAAAAACATTAAAGTGCAGGGACATATCAAAAATTAGAATACAGAAAAATAAAGATATAAGACCGACACAGAAAACACCGAGACAAATGGAAAAGGGGGAACAAAAGTTTCAGGACAAAATTGTCAAGGGCCAAAGTCAACGAGGGAAAAAGACAAAAGAGGAGGAAACCACCGAAAACATTGTCGATCGCAATTGTCCTTACTTAGTACAGGCTTTTGAAATTAAATAGAGGATTAAGCCGGTTTAATGGCTCACCAAATCTCTTTTCAGTTTCAGTAGTGTCCGGTAGTAAAGAAATGATCATCACACTATTTAAAAAAAAAAAAAAAACTTAGAATTTTGAATCAGAGTTAAGACGGAACTTTATTTTTCCAGAAGGGACTGATATCTATTGAATAACCTTTTCTTGGCCGTTTGAGAGCCTTGATTAATAAGAGCTTTGTCTAATGAGAAAGTCGGTATAATTAATTCAAGGAAAAAAATAATAAATTTCCAAATGAATGCGGAAGCAAGCATCATTAGTAAAGAAAACTTGGTAAGATCACATACATTAAATAACATAATACTGAAGCTAATGTTAATGTCTTTCCTATATATGCGAATTAAAGACCAAACAGCCCATTCAGTTCTGCCAGTGATTTTTGTCTGAAACTTCGAAAAGAATGTAATTGTTGATCTTGTTAAGAAAATAAGAGAGAAAAATATGTTTTGTCGCTATGGCAACTTTAAATACCCTTCTTTTTAGAATTTATTTGTATACGTTTCCAGACTTTGAATGAGCAATGCTGCTCTAAAATATAAGAACCTTAATTTTTATACTTGATTAACAGGAGAACAAGATAAACCTATTTCTAGATTAATATTTTTATATTTATGATGATGAGGTCATTAAAACTTATAGTTTTTCAGTTCTCGCTAAATAATATCTTTGCACAGAAAAACGTTGTTTTCTTCAATAAAAAAATCTCCTGGTGATTTTTCAATAATTATTCTCTCATACCAAGATTTCCGCATGGACATTCATTTAAGATAATAAAAATCATGTGTCACCGACCCTTTGAAAATGTTACAATAGATTTAGTGTATTATTTTTGTTTGTATGCAAGAATTTCGGTGATCTTTCTTGGGAACAATTGATTTGACGTCATAGTACGGATTCCCTTAAAATATTTAAGAAAACGTTCATATTGCAGATGGCTAGACATGCAGCTTAATTTCTATACTAAATTAAAGAAATCATTGCATAAAATCAAAGGATCCGAAAAAAACACCAAGAGACGATACCTTTGTATCTGGAAATTTATATACATTTTAGTACAACCACAATTGGTAAACCATATCATTTCAAATATTTGTCATCCTGAAATCCCTGGTTTGCATAAAATGTATGAAAGCGAATAAAACAATCGTGCTATGAATGAAAAATGAATTTGAATTTTTTTTTCTATTAAAAGATCGTTATTATATTATTGATCCTTATTCTTATGAATTTAACTTAAACATGAGAGATATCACTAGGAATGTCCATTCCTAATCTGTTTTTTTTCTCTGGAAATCGGGATTGTATATTTAACGAAAGGATATGGAGTAAATGAACATGAGACAAGAACACATATGTAAACTCCAACTGCAATAAATTTTATAATATTTTTAAAGGAATTTCGATATAAGATCAGGTCCCTCCAGGGCTCATCTTATTGTTATATTCATATTTTGTGACAGGAAAACGTGTCAGTGCATAGTTATTAACGATTTGTAAGATTTATTTTTTTTTCACATATTAAACGAGCTTTCTTTGCCTTTGTTGTGACGGTCGGTTAGCTCGACAATTTACCCATCTTCTACCTTCCATTACAGAAGTAAAGTATGACTTAAACAGAACATCTTGCCTTAATTCCACTATTATCGTCAATACCGGATGTATATTTTATCTGATTATACCTACCAATGTAGCTGATTACAGCAGTCAGAGTCTCGGGTTACATTAACGACCAATTAACTCGAGCCGCACTTGGGAAGCAGTGTTTGCAGTTTTCTTTATTTTCTGTGTGAGGGGTTTGAATAAGTAATTCCACGGAAATAACATTTCAGATCCAGAATTCCCCATTTTTTTGTTTTTTGTTTTTTGTTTTTGTTTTTGTTTTGTTTTGTTTTGTTTTTTTTTGCAAAGGCGAGCTCCGAATAATGATAGAACAAAATTAGTATCTCCATAATCGGAAATCTAGAATTCCCGCTGAAAAAGTGTTTGATCTCAGTAATCAAAACAATGGTTCTTCCGCCTCTCCTGTATCATTTTCCCTAACAAATTTCTGTGGAAAACGATATTTCTGACTCGCTGTAGCTAAACCATGACAATGCAAATCGCATTATTCTAGTCTTATAATATACTTTTTAATAAATAAATTTACAGTAACTTCGGTATTTTGTTATTTTTAACATATTCACTATATTGTTTACTTTGTCCGTTTGTTTGTATTTTCTTGTTATACACATAATATGTTTGATAACTTTCTTAAAAAAAAAATTGACAATTTTTAAAGCACATACCTGCTTTTTGCAATGTGGATCCCGTGTTCAGAGAGAGGTTAGAAGTCTTTATGGACCTTATTCGTTTTACAGACATGGCTATAGTTGCACTGAACTGCAGTTATTTTGTCAATGAATTTTTATTATGTCCATGTAAAAGTATCAGTGAATGCATTTTTTCAAAAATTAATCAATTTTTTTTTCAAAATATTTATGTTTACGTCTGAACCAATTTGTTGAGATGTAGGAAGCTTTCAACTCAGATCTCCGCCTTTATCTGAGATTTTATCTGTTTGCACAACAATATTTCAAAGACGTATTAAAAAATAAAAAAAAAATAATTAAAACGAGAATTAATTATTTTTGTCATTGCTTAAGCATATGCACCATAAATAAATTATATTGAGAAAAACTAGACGGATGTTAGTTCAACTCAAAACTCAAAAAGAACCTGAACCATTCCCGCTTATCATGGAGAAAAAGGTGAACGAAGTTAACGCTCATCGTATTAGGTCTAGTTGCCAAAATCAAAATTGACATGAATTGGAGAAAGATAAAGTTGAAAAAATTCAATTTATGAACCTTAAACTGATAGGCGGAAAGACAAAAAAGGTAACATTTCTGCCGTCAACTCTAGAAAATTTGGGAATTTTGACGCTTCGACCATTGAATTTCAAAAGAGGTTTATTAGGAACTACTTGCTCCATCGGCAAGTTTTTTGTTGTTTTTGAAAGATCAAATGTCCGAGAATATTCGTGACGATTTAGTTTTCCGTGTATGGATCTCGATCTGGCAAAAACTTATTTGATACATATAATTTTCGGCAAAAAATCACTTTCGTTGCATGCCGAAAATACTACTTGTTGTAATGGAGTAAATTTTAATCGACTAATAATTTGCACATCCGCACACAGTTCTTACACGAATAAACGTCAAAAAAAAAGAAAAAAAAATAAACAAAAAAAAAAAAAAAAAAAAAAAAAAAAAAAACAATGCCTACACAAGTGTAACTTTTTCGAATAAAGTTTTAATAAATGTTGTTTAATAGACCAGCTGATTTTCGAAAATTCCAATGACGTTATCATTTTACAATATTTTTCTTTTTCCCTTAAATTTGACACGAACGATTAAAGTTTTCGAACAGTTTTTTGTATGGATAAGATGCTGAGATCGTAAACATTAAATTATACCGAATTGAACAATGTCGCATTTTAAAAGCAAATTTTACATTGCTTAAAATGCATTTCAAAGATACAAAGATGCTTCATCTTAACTTCCCGTCCAAAAAAGATCTACGCCATAAACCTAATAGTTCATAATAGCGTTGCGCTTCTTTGTGACCCATAAAACATGAGTGTAAGGGTACGCATGACCTGATTCACATATTTCGACCGTAACACAGGTAGTAAAATCTATGGAGATGAAAGATTTTTGCACAGATTAAATCAATTTGCCAACCTTTAGACAAAACGAGTTAAATTCCATGGTACGTGTAGCTTCTCATACCCTCTAATCGTACAAAGGTAAAAGGTTGATTAAAAAGGGAAAAAATAATCTTTATTTTCAGAAAATTAAAGAGACTAATAAATAGCACAACATAGTTGACGAAGACAAAACAAAATGTATTAGTTTGATTAACAAGACAACACAGAAATCCCGAAACACTTACAGTTTGAACTCCCTCACTGAAAAAGTGTCAGTGATATCGGATGCTCTAGAAGGGTAAACATGACCTGCTTACCCTACTTTTCAAAATGCACACGAGACTGCTCTGAGTAAACATGACCTGCTTACCCTACTTTTCAAAATGCACACGAGACTGCTCTGAATGCGATTTATATTTTACTTACCAGTTATTCTCGAAACTCCATGCCACAAATACAAAACGCTTGCAAAAATGTACTTAATTCTGTATCTGACTTGCCTTAAGATTCAAACGTAAAACAGAACGCCCGTTTATAAACTTGAAAAAAGCAAGCATTGATATTGATGTTTTAGCGCCATCTTTTTACTTTGTTACATTTATCAGTGAATTAAATCGTATTAATGGTTTGAAAATTGTTTAATTCTACTTTTGGCTCACCTCCCCCCCCCAAAAAAAAAAATAAAAAATAAAAATATCACGCCATATTTTATCTGAAATTTTGTTTTGCAAATATTATTACCCCGTATTCAAACAGATTTGTACCGATTTGGACGTACTTAAATAATTTACCCTTTAATCTATTTTGAATGATATTCCAATTGTATTTAAATTTGCTTCATGCATATTTGACATCATAAGTATTCTTTCGCATGTGAGTGGTACGTGTATGTATGATTCTTTTCGGCACTTTTAAAAGGACGTTAATAACTGTAGGGTGTCTTCGTGTGGATTGCATATGAAAATTAGGAAATTAATGTGTTGTGGAAAGTAAGATCCAGTTCTGCTATGCTAATTAAAAACTTGAACCGGCAAAGAAAGTAATATATGCGTTAGACAGATGAAAAAACCTACTTATTCTGAATTTTATTGATTATCCCCGAGAAACCGTTGATTTTTCTTATTTAAGAAAACTGCCAAAACATTTATAGTTCTTTATTGTAAATTGCTAAATACATGTAATACTCTATTAGTTATTATGTGAGGTATTGTTGACAAAATAAAATCCAACAAGATATACGCGGACGTTTTGCTTTTATGCGCTTTCTCAATGTTGAGAACTATGTAAATTTATTGCGTTGCCATATTCGTCTTTTTCTTTGCTTAAAGATATCAATATGCACAAGTTTTCAATTCTAGGACATTGGAAACTATATAAGAGAAAGCATATTGTATATGCAGACACCTTGTATATAATAGCGGTCAACATGTCTCTAGCAACTTGCTCTGTTGCTAAGGTTGAAATGATTTTCTAAAAATCATCTAATTTGACCATATGTTACAGAGTGTGGCCGAAATTATTCGTCACTAACATATTTTCCTGATATATTTCATGTAAAATCCAATTTTTAAAAAACAATTAGTATGAAGACAATTCTTAGCTGATTTCTTTGAAAATTTCATTGTTAAACTCCGAATTTTGTGCAGTTTACTTGTTAATTTGGACATAATTTTCTGACGTGCATTTTTTAAGAATCATTAATTTTAACATGAAGTGTAAAATTTAGGGCCATAATTCCCTACTTATGAAAGTTAAATTGTGACGTCAAAATTTCACTTCCTCTTTAAATTATTTATTCGTTGAAACTACATTTCAGAAAATGACACTGACATGAACAAGTAAACTTCACAAGATTCTGAGTTTATCAGTTAAATTTTCGTTGAAATCCGATAAGAATTTACTTCACAGTTATTTTTTGAAAAAAAAATATATATATACTTTTATATGGAATATTTGGAAAAGTACAAGTCACGAATACTTTTGGCCACTCTCTGTATGTCATGTCAATTGAAAGCCATTCCGGCACGCAACGTGTTTTAAAATATTCTTAACTCGGTTTGAAATATAAATGTGTATTTGAAACCCCTTCACTAAAACACAATTAATTGACCTAAGGATCAAAGGTATATGTCATATGAAAATCCCAGATATCTGGTATTTTTGTGACACGCTTTTGCAAAATACTAGAAAACTGTGTTAAAAGTTAATTAAGTAATAGCCCCTAAAACAAAAACTAAAGATCTTATTCTTATTGACCCGAAAATAAAGCATATCTGGACCATGTCAGACTTTGACGACAGCCATTTTGTGAAATTAGAAACATCAAATGTTCATTTAAAATATTAAAGTTTCATTGGGCTTTTGATGTAATTTTAATTTTGAAAATTGGCCCCTCACCGCTACACTATATTGGATTTTATTTTTTATGTTGTTTGTGAATGAAACCAACAGAAGACTTCAAATTAAATAAATATATTCATTATTATATTCAGCTTTTGTATATGAGCAAAGCCTAAAATGAAAAGGTCATTTTCAGCTATATTTCACGTCTTCACGGATTTGACATAACCGATTCTGACTAAATATTTTACAAAACGATATGGAGTAAATGAACATGAGATCATAACACATATGTTAACTCCAACTGCAATAATTTTTATGAGCTGTATGGCCATTTCGGAAATGTATTCCTCATCAGCAGCACTAGAACCCAAACAAAGGAAATCCCTTATTTCAAAAAATGTGAAAATGCATAAAACCAAACGAAATCCGAATAATCACTAATATCAAAATATATCTAAGGACAAAACTACGATGGTGGCAGTTAATCCTTTGGTTTTAAAATTTACATTAATTTAGATAATAGTAATTGAACAAAGTGTACACATCAGATATTATCTCATGTACAAGTACACCTATCTAAGAAAAATAAAAAGCATACATCTCTACTACAGGGAATTGTTTTACCAACTCCACACTGCAATAAAAGACAAACTCCTGTATTAAATATTTTACAAAACGATATGGAGTAAATGAACATGAGATCATAACACATTTGTAAACTCCAACTGCAATAATTTTTATGAGCTGTATGGCCATTTCGGAAACCCTGGATTTATTCACTGATTGTGTGACGGGTGCCGCCTAGCGGAGCTTCGGAGCATCTAATGTCACTCCTGGTTTCATGAGAGTTCACACTATGAGTGCTTTAGTTCTTGATGTCGTCTTTTTATTTCCGTGCCTTGTAGCTGTCTCTCGTCCTTGTTTTGCCTTTGTTTTTCTCTGTGCCGTTAGTACCATGTTTTTTACTTTTGATTTTTGTAATCACTGTTTCTCCGGTATTATACAAACCGCTGTTTCATAACATATTTCCATGATATTTACATAATTAAACACAGGATTTTATGCAGTAAAACTGATAGTTGGGCATAGTTTTCTCATATCTTATTTTAAGAACAAACGATAATGTTTAAATTTAACGGTCGGAATTCCCTATTTCAAAATTTTTCTTCTTGTTTGAATTGCAGATTCTTTTGAATTACGATAAAAAAAAATGACAATGAAATAATTATTCAAACAACAAATCGTTCTGAGTTTCATTGAAATCGGATAAGAATTTAATTTGAATTTGGCTGGTAGTAGCGTTTGAATACTTTTTGTATGGAGAAACCGAAACATAGTGATTTTAATTATTTTTATATTCAATTTTTTATATAGGGTATAAATTTAACAAATTGTCTTAATATTTCTTATTGTTATTGATTTTGTGTTGTTTCGATTTTAATGTTCTTGCATTTTCTTAAAATTTCATTTGTTTAACTTTTTGTTTGTTTTTATATACCTCTTATACATTAAAGTTAACTTTTTTGGTCCATAAAAGCAAAAAATTGTTTCATAGTTAGGCAAACTTAAATCGGTGGTAATGATGGGGTAGTGTTTTGTGTGACAATATTCTATTAATCCTTGCTTATAGACAACAGATAAAAAATTAAATTATAAAGATTTCTGGTTTACCTTAATGTCATAATAATCGAAATTATTTTTAGAAGAGGTAAATTCCAAAAGGAGTAATCGTAAGCGGAAAGTGGATGATGAGTTTACATCTTCAGAAATTCAAAGAGCGAAAGGGTCAGTCGAGCTTGTAAAAAAGTCGCATGATGATCAACAATGTGAAGAAGAAACTATTATAGAAGAAATAAAAACATCGATAGCACATGAAGATTCTGACTCATTTAATTATAGAGGTATAAATTAATGTAGTAAGGAATAATTTGGAGTTTAAAAAAATCATTTTATTGGGTACGCTATCTACTATCCATGCCATATTCGTAAAATAGTAGTCCATGTCATTTCATGGACCAATAATAATGGAATCATATATACTGTGTCATACAACGACTAACGTACACAATGTAGAAAGGCAGTATTTCATGGGGCTTCGACCGTTGCAGAATTTTTGGCTTTAACCGTCATTCCACAGCTTTTACTTTGTGACGTCATAATCGAATGACAGATCTCAAAAGGTATTATTATTCCCACTTTTCAGCGAATTAGATGCAATTTCCCGTACATAATGCATAAACTACACACTTGGAAAATATACCCATTGACAGTTTGGTGGTATATATCCACTGCTTCATTTGTTAACTGTTTCATCCAAAGTGAGTCATCAAGTTTCCTATTCTGATCTAATTCAACCAGACAATTTTGCGCCGTATATTCACCCGAAACGAGCACAAAGTAAAGATAAAGCATAAAGCACAAAACAAGACAACAAAGTCTGATGAGTTGAAAGTGTCCTTACATCGTGCTTTGTTGAAACTGTATTTTAACCAACGTAAACGTTATTTTGTTTGATGTGCGCTTCAATCTTAAGGAAATTGAATTGCTTAACGTTAATGCCGTGTTTTATTTTTTTTTTATTGACAGATACAGAATACTCGTAGTTTCAAAATGACCGCTAGATGGCCGCAAAGCGGATGTCATACTCTGTTCGATGCAGTTAGATAGCATATTTGACGGTCATTGTTGACCAAGCAGATTTTCTGTTTCATAAAATCATTAGAATGAAATATCAGTGGCAAATCTGAATAAAAGTGCATACGGTCTAATGAATATCAAAGTTCAATATCAATTTGTATGGTCCGCTTTGATATTTTTATATTTAAGACCATTTATACAATATAGCTTATAAGGAGAAAAAAAAAGAAAAATCAAGAGGTCATAATATCAGTTATTAGCTATCCAAAAATATAGATAAAAACACAATGAATTCTTGATGCCGGAGTTTCAATTTCTACTGATGACATTTTTTCTGTGTTAAATATCTTTAAAGGATAAAATAACAAAAGAACGAAGCTACTGTAAATTAAGCTTCTGCATATGTGAATTTCGACAACTTACGTCTCTTCAGTGCAGATAAAATCAAAACATTCGGAAATCCATAAACCGAAATGTGCGAAAAAGACTGACAGAGAACAAATACTAATAGAATCTAAAAGGGAAAGCCAAAATCAGCTCAGGACAGAGCTATGCAAGAGTGAGATACTCCTTAGGTTTTAACAAATTTCCTTAATTCAGATATTGAAAGTTTTCAAATAAAATCAGTTTTCCGGCCAGCACCGAAGTACTGGATATTGGGTTGGTGAATAGGGGACTAACAGTCCACCGCAGTGGCATCGGCCCAGTGGTAACAGATAACAAATACCAAATTTCGGCGATTGTTCCTTGCAAATTTTGGCAGTGAATTAAGAATTATCAAAAATGAATATCAGCCCTTTTTCAAATAACTAAATACCGAAGTTACTGTGAATTTACTTTCTGCATATGCGCATTTCGACAACTTATGTCTCATCAATGCAGATAAAATCTAAACGTTTGGAAGACCATAAATTCAAAGATGTTTAAAAACTGATAGAGAACAAATAACCAAAGTGATCTAAATTTAAAGCCAAAATCAGCTAAGGACAGATTCGAATGATTCGAGAGTATTTAGCTAAAATTACAAAAAGGTTATCTTAACTGTGTAACTCTCACTTAAATGTACAAATTAGTGAAGAAATTATCTATTATTTTTTAGGTTTTAGAACGAATTGTATCAGTAGTACATTAGCAAGTAAATGTTATCGATATGTAAAAATTGCTATTTAAATTCTTTCATTAATGAAGTACAGTTAGTTTATTTATTTGAAGGTTGCTCAACATTTTTATTTTGAGGGTTATTTGCTTTTGATTGATATAAGTCTATGTCATAGTTGCAATGTTGATATTCATGCGGTCCTTGCATACGAATGTGCTCACATGTTTAAAGACTTGATTTTTTAAGCATATATTTAACAAAGGAGAGCAACCGATCAAATTATATACTGTTCCAATCTCATGATTATGTGCGTTTTTCCCTCTTACTTTTATATTTTGGAAACAAGCAATTTATATTATATTTTCTTTCCACTTTTTCGAGGTATCAGTTCGAAAATCTGTTTGTAATTTTGGCCTAATTCATGCTTAATAGATTAAAAATGAAACCACTCTGCCTAACAATATAAATATCAAGAGACTGATATCTTACCACAGTTCTAAAGAACTAGGAAGAGTAGTTTATTGACATTTATCGATAAATCAATCAGAGACTAAATTGACTTATCCACACGAACCCTTCAAATAGCCGACCGGGTGCGTTGAAAGGGTAATAGCCCAAAAGTGATTCTTGAACTTTGAAATTTTGGTTACCTGTAAGAAGGTGTAGCCTCGTTTCTATTATATGTATACTAATCAAAACTCTCTGTTGTGATTTTATGGTTGAACTCTCTTTTGTTTTTAGATAAAATAAAGTCGAAATTTTGTTGGTTGTAATAATATGGGTCAAATTTTGACGTAAAAATTTCTAAAATTGCAATTTCATATTGAATTTTTGTCACCTGAAAACTCACAGACATTGTTGTGTTGACTTCAATGCTAAAATCTTAAATCTTTAATGAGTTATGTTATTTTTGATACAATTTGTTTTGTTTTTTTCAAACGACTGAACAGACATGTACGAATCACGAAAATAGTTATTATAAATAAATTAAGGGATATGGAGTAAAATACATAGTTAGCTGTAACAAACGGAACAACGTTTTTATTCTGCTTCCTCAATTTGAAATCATAATGAGGACTTCCACAATGAGCAAATTTTTCATACAAAAGTGTAATTCAAGACGGCTCCATGCCAGTTTAACCGGAATTTACTTGTAAAATATCAACCGCCGGTGCATTTATGACATCTTTAATCCATGGATACGGGATTGTAAACAGACATTTAAATATCGATAAAGTTCCTTTTCCGTCACTGTCTTGACTGATTAATGGACCAAAAGCCAAACCAGTTGATATGTCATCTTGCATTCTCTTTTTAGTTATGAATAAGGCAATAGAAGATAGGTGGGAAAAGACTGATGAAACTATTGTTGGGGAACTAGCGGCTGTAATTGCTAACACTGATGAAAGGAAGGCTGAGACTGTAAAACATGTAGCATTACTAATGGCAGATGAGGGGTATGATGACTATACAATAGCAAATACATCTGAAAAAGACAGTTTTATGACTTAAATAACAATACTTTGCATATTCCTTTGATTAGTATGAACAGAAATCTAAATTCAGATTTGTAGAGTCATTATTTTCTGATTTTTTCTATCTAAAAACCTCATTAAAAGCAAATATGCGCTTCTTATCTAATTGACCATTTATATGATTTTAACCGATTTTATTGAAAGTTGCAATATCTAAACTTGACAAAATTTTATATAAAATAAGCATATGCAGAAAATATGTTAACAATAACTTCGGTATTTTCTTATGTATTTCTGCTGCGTGCTTTAAAGAAATATGCGACGGAAGATATACAATTTCTTCTGGTTCTCTAATTTAGTAATGCAAAATGTGTTAAATATGCAAGGTAGATGAAAAAGGTGGACAATTTCAAAACCATTAGACCACATTACCTGGATCCGCCTGTGTATATAAATTGTGAATGACAATATTATTCCTTCTGATGAAAAAAGATCTGAACAGCGAAATTTCTTTAATTGGTAAGAGGGAAATAAAATTGTATTATTGACAGAAATCTCTGATAGGTTAAGATAAGCTTGTCCTTGTCTTCTTATTAAAATTTTAGTTTCTTGATATTTGGGTTATTGGATGTGTTTTTTTTCCATTGATTTATTCACTTTTTTACCTTTTTGGGGGAGTTTGGTGCAGTATTGCTGAATTGTCTGTATTGAATACTTTTTCAATCCTGTAAATCCTGTACAGGGCTTGCTATATGGTGTGAGGTTCCTCACTGTGTTGAAGACCGTACGGTGACCCCTAGATGCTTTGTTTTTGGGTCGTTTTAACCTGGATATGTGATGTAGTCTCCTTGACAGTTACCCCATTTCCTTCCTTTTTCATATGTATATGGAAGTCTTTTGTACCGTTGACTATATTTTTGTCTGCATGATAATTTATAGGATGCACCTGACATCAACTCTAGTGAATTAGTCAACATGTGGTAAAGAAAACTGAATGTCAGTTTGCTCCAGGAGTAACACATCAGGACTTTGTAACAATTGATTGGACACGCTCATTGTGTTCAATTCACTCAAAAAGCATAAAAAAGATCAGAAGTACTAAATACCATATTACTGTAAATTCCTTTTTTGCGTATTTGCATTTCGACAACTTATCTCTTTTTAGTGCAGATCAGATCAATACATTTGGAAATCCATACACCAAAATATGTAAAAGTTGAGATAATAAATTACCAAAAATATCTGAAAAGAAAAGCCAAATTCAGCGAAGGACAGAGCTATGCAAGAGGCAGATACTCGTTAGGGTTTACGAAAATTTTCTTAAACTTAGATTTTTCATGTTTTCAAATAACATCGGTTTTTGGGCGAGAACCGAAGTAATAAATACAAAAAATACCGATTTTGCATTAAAACAGTAAATTTCGCTGCAAAATGTCTTAATGATAAAACAAATAAATCCAGAAATATTGTTGAGTGCAAATAAGAAATTTCCCTTGCCTAACAGGCAAGATAATTTGCACCATTTTCTAGTATATAAGAATTGTCACAATTTATACTGACGGACTTTAGAAACGCAACACTAAGATATTTACACTTATATTTAATAACAAACAAATACAACAAAATACTATAGAATGTAACATTTAAATTTAACATATCCCTGATGATCTTAAAAAGGTTTTGGCACTCAACAAAGCACAGATGATTGAATGTCAAACTTTAAAGACACGTGGTATAGGCAAAATCTGCGGTTTTCATTGTCAGTATCGGTTATGTCCGCCGTTATTTGCGAAAACAGCTTCAAGTCGACGTCTCATTGACTGGCAAGCATGTCGAACTTTTGTTCGTGGAATGATTTGCCACTCTTGTTGCAAAGCAGCCCTAAGTTCCTTTTGAATGGAAGGCTGAGGGTTACATGAACACACGTATCCCCAGCTCATCCCACGAATATTCGATCGGATAAAGGTCCGGAGATAGGGCCGGCAAGTCGAGAACATTAACACGGTTTGCATTCAAGAAATCACAGGTCAGTCTTGCCGTATGAGCATGTGCATTATCCTGCTTAAACGTGAGTTGATTTTGGTCCATTACGCTGCAGTAACGGAACAAGAACTGGTTGCAAAATTTCGTCAATGTAACGTCTTGCTGATAGGGTGCCTTTGACAAAAACAAGTTGGGAACGGAAATTTGTGTTTATTGCTGCCCATACCATGACACTCCCGCCACCAAATCTATCCCTCTCTTGAACACAAGCATCAGAGTAACGTTCGTTAACCCTGCGACAAATTCGAACCCTTCCATCCATAAAACTTAAATTAAACCTAGACTCATCAGAAAAAAACACTTGTGTCCAATTTTGTCTCTGTTGAGTCTTTTGTTGCACCCATTGGCGTCTCGCTTGACGATGCCTTAGAGTTAACTTTAACCCTTTGTATGGTCAATATTCTTGAAACAGTTCGTGCATGAATTTGTCTTCCATGACGTCCGATAATTTGAGCTGCCGTCGACTGTGCAGTCGTAAAGCGATTTCTGAGATTACGTTGGCGAATGAAGTTTTGTTTACGTTGCGTTGTAACCTGAGGTTGACCCGGTCTTTGTCGGTCGTTTACTGACCCTGTTAGTCTGTGTCTCAGTTGCAATCGACTTACCGTCAAGTTACTGACGTTGACTCATCCCAGCCTGTAACATCCCAATGTCTCTATTGCGATTTTCAATTCTTAACCTTGGCATGACGTTCGTTTTAAATATCTGTTACATGTATGGGTATGGATTTAACGCACGTTTTGGTACATGTAAATTGTGATTTAATTTTTCCACCTCGACAAGATCGTGCAACTCGTAATTCAAGCGAATTAGCTTGTCCACCTTACCTGGATAGTTCAAGTGAATCATTAATTGATTTTTTTTTCCTATAACAAGTTTATTGCACAAATTAAGTTGTTAACAGTTCCCCTAGGTAATACAACCATCTTACTTTGGTACATCCCTGTATATTAGTTATCATAAGAACCAGGGGATTCTTATGATAAATATTTATATAATACGTTAATTCTATTACAGTACAATACAATACAATACGATACACAATCAGACTAATTATAATTATGGAAACAAAATACCTTATCCGGAAAAATTTTCAGTTATTCTGTTTTCGTTTCACTATATTATTTTCATCAAAACATGTGTTTACAACTTCGAAATATAAAAATTTGTAGGTAAATTTGCTTAATTAAATATTTGTATAAACAAACAAAAGGTTGTTGACATGTAATAAACGATTACATTTATACACAAAAGTGCCATCAATGTGAATGTGTTTTTATGATAAGAGATGGTGGTCTTGACTCGTAATTGAAAGTAGAAAAATGAGGAGTCGTCTGTATGATATTGATTGATCAATAATGCAATAACTGATGCTGTATTTAAATATTTTGAGATGAATCGTATTTATGAGTCGTCAAGATAAATCAAGACCATAAACGTTTCGTCAATAACGAACGAATATATTGTATTAAAGGGAGACAATCCTAGGGTCTCGTTTAACTTGAATATATAATGAACATGATAAAATAGCCAAAGATGAAAGTAAGGTTGACATTTTGTTCATCGCATAAACTAGTTCTGTAATAAATATAACACCTTGTCTAAATTCTTATTGCATGAAATAAAACAACACGGGGAAAGGGGGGGGGGGGGGCTTGGCGTAGGTACTGATTGCACCATGTAAACATGCAAGTCAGATATGCATTTTCACATTATTTAAAAACAAGCTGTATTAAGAATTTAACACACTATTAATGTCATACATTTGTAAATTCTCTTTACGGAAAACAGAGTATACATCAATGTGTTTTTGCTTATAATCCGATATGTAAGTGCTTTTGTAAATTGAAAATAAGAGGACTGTCAGAAAAATATTTATATCATAATAAGCATTATCATCAATTTTATAGCCCAGTATTAGGTTCTTAAAATTAGCTATGTGGTGACCTATCTTGACTATATCTAAAATTTGTTTAATTTTTCAGTTACCATTATCAACTATTTTCCATTCAAATACCAATTGCTTAAACGGCATAATGTAATGAAGCAATTTCCATCTGAACATTTTATACTTGTTGTCTTTCATGTAGTTAAACGTAAAAAATAATGTATTATATAACTGAGTAAATGAGTCTAAACCAAGTTTGGTTTTCCATTTACAAAACCCTGGCGGACGCTCATTATTTAAGTCAATAAATTTGTATATTTCTTTAGAATTTATTTCATGAAGTATTTTAACCTTATTTTTAAAATTGAAATATAAAGATAAATCAGAACGAATCATAGTTTTAGTTGAAGCTGTCGATTGAACAATATTTAACCATTCTTTAGGTATTGCTTGAAGTAGTTGACTTAATTCTGATATCCAGTTTGATTTATTTGTAAGTTTTTCTAATATAATTTCTTTTGAAATACACCCATGGTGATCTAGTATATCGTTAATTGTACCAATATCATCCTTTATCCAGTTTGTAAAAAGCAAACATTTTCCTTTGAATTTTATATTGTAGTTACCCCATAGAATCTGTTGTCTTATGGTTTTAAAATCTGACACATTTTTTTCATTCTGGTTTTTCCATACTTGAAACCAATTTTTAACAATGTCAAAATAGTAGGGAAGGAGATTTTTTTTTTATTTGGAATATTGCGAATGTTATCAGGTTTCATATAAAATAAAAGATAATTTTTACAAAATTTATTGAAAAAATAGGTTGGAATTACTTTCCAATTAGCAAATTCCTTTGATGTTAATCTTTTAATCCATGAAATTTTAATTGCTGATAGGTAGTTATCAATATCAATCATTTTCAGGCCTCCTTCATTAAAATTTTTATTTAGAATCGTGCGTTTAGCTTTTTCTTGTTTCCCTTCCCATATATAATTATATACAAGTGTTTTGAAACGCTTAATAAAATCTAATGGAATAGACATTACAGAGGCCAAATATGTTATGCTTGATATTATTAAAGATTTTACTACTGTAATGCGCCCAATCATTGTGAGCTTTCTCTTTTTCCAATTATTCAATTGTTTTTCTGACTTTTGCCAATTTTTTTCCAGATTTAGTTGTAAGCATTGGTTATGATCAATGCCGAAATAGTATCCTAAACTTTTGACAGGCCCATGGCTCCAATCAATATTTTCAAACTTATCCTTGGAATGCTTTAATTTTCCCAACCAAATTCCTTCTGTTTTTGATTTGTTCATTTTTAATCCTGACAATGACCCAAAGATTTCAATTATGTTTAATGCTTTACTCACTTCTAGCTTATTTTTTAAAAAAAAGAGTTGTATCGTCAGCTAACTGCGATATTTTTAAAATAACTAAATACCGAAGTTACTGTGAATTTATTTTCTGCATATGCGCATTTCGACAACTTATGTCTCATCAGTGCAGATAAAATCTAAACGTTTGGAAGACCATAAAATCAAATATGTTAAAAAACTGATAGAGAACAAATACCCAAAATGACCAAAATGTAAAGCCAAAATAATGTAAGGACAGAGCTTTGCGTGAGGGAGATACTCCTTAGTTTTCAACACAATTTACAAAAATTTAGATATTGCAAGGTTCGGAATAAAATCGGCTTTCGGGTCAGCACCGAAGTACTGACTGAAAATTAATGACAAAATTTGCTGGCTTTGTAAGATACTGTTGCTTACTCTAGGAGATACATGGGTTGGAAAAAACATTGTTTAATTTTATCCAGAAAGAATTAATTAATGGTCTTGGAATGTGTTCAGTCACATTAGCAGGCGTTTGATACAAAATAAATATAATTATAATTTAATTTACCTTCCCATGTGCGGATAAATTGGTAAAATGGACTAGCTCTGATAAAGTTCTGTGAATATACATTTATTTGAAATTGAAAAACAGATATTAAGTATTTCCTTTTCACTTTTCCCACCCAGGTTAGTTTTATTTCAAGGAAAAATTGAAAACAGAAAAAGTATACTTGTCAACTAGATTCTAATCTCAATCTTAATACAATACAAATAATGTTCGTTTGAAATAATTTTGTCAAGTGGCAATTCTTCTGTGCAATTTGGTAAATATTCTTTCACAAATACAATCAACAAATTAAATTGTTTGTATTACATGTTATTTAAAATGATTGACATTTTTACTACAACAGACGGGTAAAGGATAATTCGACTCAAACACTGATTGAAAACAAGAATTCCCGGAGCGCCCGCTGGTGGACTGTTAGTCATTTAGGGTATTCACATGTTTAGTAGTCAGGACGCCGGTGCTGACCCAAAAACCAATTATGTATTTGGAAATTTACAATATTAATTTTTTTGAAAATTTTGTTTTAAAATCAAAGAGTATTTCCCTCGTGCATAGCCCTGCTTTGCTGATTTTAAGTTTTCCTTGAGATGTAATTGGCTATTTGTTTTCTATTATCTTTTACATATATTTCGGTTTAGTGTTTAGTATGTTCCAAATGTTCTGATTTGATCTGCACTGAAGAGACATAAGTTGTCGAAATGGCCATATGCAGAAACTGAGATATACAGTAACTTCGGTATGTTATCATTTGTTCCTGTCTATCCTTCCTTGTTCCCGTTCGATCTTACGTTTTTAATTCTCCTATACAATATCAGTTGAAAAATTGCTTGACGCTTGATGTTTGGATTATCTTACATGCTTCCATTTTTTTTCTTGTCTTTTTCTTCAGGCATATTCCCTTTTTTTCGCAGGTGAAAACATATTATCACCCTTTTAACTTGAAATTACTGCATTATATTTTCCCCCGTATCCAAATTGTATTGCCCCCTTAGTGTTTCAAAATAAGTTTTATGGTCACAGTTCATTTATACCCAAAAACTTGCAGGGAAAAATAAAGAATTCTACTTAGAAATGATTGAATAACGGAAAATATCAGGAATAATACATTTCTAAATCATTGTATATTTTTTTCAAACTTTGCTTGCTCGTCGTCACAGCTGAACCGTTAACCGAAACTTTAATTTCTCTAGAAAAATTTATCTGAAACTGCTGAATCAAATTTTTTTATGTAATATCTGTTTCATCCATTTAATTTCTTGAAGTTTTATGATAAGTTTGTTAAGTTTCCAATTGCATGAAAGTAAGAAAAATAAGATATAGTCGACAAACAAGAAACAGTCGACAATAGTGGATTCATACCCTGCAGACACTTGAACATTCCAGAATGAAGTAATAAAATATCACAATGAATGCGAGTGCAACTGTCTACATTTTTCATTTATCATTAAACAGCTTATGAGTTATAATATGATAAATCTTTTTTTTCACAGATTTTGGTGTTGTTTTTACCAGAGCAACCTCTATAGCAATCATAAAAATGAACCATAGTTGAAACTTGTTTTCCCTGACTGGAGACGTATTGCGCAATGTTGGATTGTTGTAAGAAATGGTCGATATGAGACCGGACTTTTTAGAGACCAAATGATCTCGGAAGCTGCAAAGACTCAGTTCTGAGTGAAACTTTTAACAAATTGTCACGAATTAGCTTCTAATAACAGTCTACATTTCATTTTTAACCTTTGTAACTAAATATCTCAGCAGTTCAAGTATTTATTAAAGTTAACTATCTTCTTTTCATTAATTGGTCTTGTGCTTATTGACAAGTTATGAATAATTGTCAAAATGCAAGTCATTTTAAAATGGATAAATTGCTAGAATTTCACACTTTTGGTGAAAAAAACTACCCTAGGAGCTTTGTTAAATGCACCAGTGACTTTTGGAACAGAAAAAAAGTTATTTGTATTCATTGATTCAGCTTTGTTGCAGGCGAAAAAGTCGTAGACAACATGTTAAGCAAATTACTCATATATAACAACCGTACTGTAAATCTTTTATTTTTGTTCTTCATCTTGAAGTCACCATGAGGCCTTCAACAATGAGCTTTGCTCATACCTCATAGTAAGTTCAAGACGGCCCCCTTGGACCGGTATGAGCGGAATTCTTTGTTAATTGTCGAGCGTTAAACGCTACATCCATGTCTTCATTGGTCATAGGTGTGGGATTGTCAACAAACATTAATTAAACTGGCAAAGTTCTCCTACAATCACTGTCATCTTTTGCCCGACAAAAGCACGTCTAGTGTCTGAAACTAGTAGACGATTACAGCATATAGACAAACACAAGGCACTCATCAAATCAAATGTAAAAAAACTTGGCGTTATTATTATTATTTATAAAAGCTATCATGTTACTATATCAAAAATAAATAATTTCACTAGAAAACAATAAAGATAGACCAAAGGAAAGAAATAAAAGTGAACAAGTAGTATATGATAGGTAGCTAAATGATATAAAAGAGACAAAGGGAAACATCTGCAATGACTGAAAATTATAATTATATGCCATAATCTGCTAGGGAACAACACAGGAAAAACACAAATAAGACAAAAGTCAAAACGTGAACTACGATAGGAACTCGGGACAGCCGGACTTTGGACCGGCACTAGCAAAAGCCAGCGGTAGAGTTAAACCGGTTTATAGGTACCCAAACTTTTTTTATAAATACATGGGACTTTCTCTGTCTGCAAATGACTTTTACGAATGTACTCTGGTCTGGAGTTAAAATTTTAAAAGTATAAATCTTTTCCAATCTTGATTTTTGCAAGGTTCTTATCCAATACAATCAATATAGATTAATATATCAATAACAAAATGCATAGGTTGCTATGCAAATTCCTTTGTTACAGATGTTTAAAGGCGACCAATGTTATCAATTTTGTTCATTTTTAGGCATTTTTGCCCATTTCATGACTATTTTCTAGCTTTAAGTATTAATCTTTTTTCGTACTCTCTAAAGACTATAAATAGAAGGCAGAGACAAAATAATCCCATAAAAATAATATGTTATTGTTGATATAGGAATTTTTTGTCCCAATTTTACGCTTTATAGCATTTCCATATTTTCCTAGATTTTCTATTTTTTTACAGCTACAGTTTAATCTTCGTTTGTTTTGTGATTTTTTGGGGCCAAAAATATGTAACAGTATATAATAAGCAAAAATCTAAGTGCATATTTTTTCTGTTATAAAATGGCTTTCTCTAACCCAACCCCTACTTTGTGAAAATTTGCTATAAATCTACTAGAATCCAGTAAGGGCATAAACTTTCAGTCTGTGATTACTCTGTAACTACTTGATAGATATGAATGATATGATACAATTTGAAGATAAACATAAATTTTGAAAATTTATTGATATTGTACATCAAAACATAAATAATTTTAAAGTTATTTCGAAACGACATTTAAAGAGACCGAGATATGGCCGAAATACATCCTTTAGCTGGTTTAAGAAGTGGTGTAAATGAAATATAGATATTAAAAAACTCCAAAGATCTGCTTTATTTTAAAATCGAGATCATTATTACACTGCAACACCTTTAAATCTTTTGACTTTTCAACACTTTATACTACCATTCCTCATAAACAACTGATTAAGAACTTATGGTTTGTCTTTTTCCGTATTTTACACTTAAAAGAACCATGGTGAACTTGTCAAATTTCATTATTTGTCCCTCTTAAACCTCCTTGGTGATCATGAGAGTAATAATTTCCCAGTACATATCTTCATATCAATTGAGTTAATTTGCATAAAACTATGAATAAAATATTTTCTCCAATTCTTAGCGTGTTAATCTAGTTGGTTAAAAATACGTATTATTTTTTAATCCACACGTTGGTTAAATTTCTGCGTGATGTTTCCCGCAACGTTTCATTTCATCATAAAGACTTTTGTGACGTCATCGTAACTAGGCTTTGAGATAACGCGACCAATGTTGACAACCGTTTTGAACCATTGAGTCTGCATCTGAAACACATTAAAAGTCATTGGAGAAACAATATGTCCTTCCGTTTGCTCGTGGATTACGATATTTCTCTATTCTCGATAGTTAAATTTCTGATTTTAACATGCTCGCTTTAGCTCGCATGTTGAAATCACAAATTTAACTATCTCGAACTGGAGAAATATCGTAATCCACTTGATATGGAAGGATATACTATATATAACTTAAAGTTAAACCATCCTAATTTTTACCTAACTCTTAAACTTTCTAAATTTTGTTTAGACCTGGTGTCCAGGTTTGTCATAATCTATTGATAGCGTTAGTTCTACTTCTTTCTTCTGTATGGTTTATGGTTATTGAAAATTGGCCAATCAAATCATTGTATATAAGGTACTGGTAGCTAATATAAGATACCTGAAGAAGTCAATATGTCAGCGCCCTGCTTGCTAAAATTTAAGACTTGATTTGACTAGTAATAATTTCATTAAGTAGATTTTCAGTATTACAGTTATGCATTATTCAAGTCATGGCCAGCATTGAATTTATATCTGCAATAACACGAATAAAGTACCAAAATGAGAATATTAGAATATAAATATAAAAAATAATTTGTCAAAACTGCAATACTGCTAAAGATTTCTTGTGAAAATTTTTGTTTTGAATTTATGATTAAAATTTCCATAGTTATTACTTTCATTTTTGTCATAAAAGATATCACACAATCTTGGTGGTTTTTGGGTCATGTGGTTCAGATTTTCTGGCCATCTTGCAGTTCATGTTGTACCCGTATTTCTACAGCATATTCAATTACTGATATTGCTTCAAAAATCAGTTTTTCTTATACAGGTGAATACATTTTTCCTGGGTGTGAGGTCGTAAAACTTTGAGGTTTTGTTTTTTATTTGAATTCTTATTTAGTAGTTTTATAACTAAACATCAAAATAGCACGTATATTTTGTCCGTCTGACAACTTAGGTCTCTTAAATGCTGATACATTGAAAAAGAAAAAAAGAAGAAAAAATGGAAAAACGAAAAGGTAAGCTTACAAAAAAACATACAACCAAAAAGACATTACCGTTACACTTTTATTAATTGAGGAACGACCTCTACACACAAAAAACCTCCTTATTTTATCTATATAAAGGTAACTATAATTTTCAAGATTTTTTAGCAGCACTGAAATATTCGGTGATTCGACTGTTGAAACCCTTGAAGACTAAGAGTAACCTGTAAACTTTAAGACATTTCAAAAAGGATTAATGAGGAGACAAGAAATTACTAAAACTACTAACCTCATCTTGCACATGAGTCCAAACGATATTCATTGCATCAAATGTATCCCAGTAAGTTACACTATGAATCAAAAAAGGTACTGTCCATACCAGGAACAGTGATTTTTTCACTGTCATTTACTGTTCGCTGCTGTGGTAGTACTGTGAAATATCTATTAAGTACTGTCAAGAACTGTGCAAATCGGGGACAGTCATTAACAGTAATACCCAAGTACTGTGATTAACTGTCCAGTACTGTAACAGTAACTCACAGTAAATGACAGTCTTTACGACTACTGTAATGCACTGTCCCGGATTGTTACAGTACATGTCAGTTATTGACAGTATTTAGTGATACTGTCATGCACTGTCCTTGATTGTAACAGTGCATGACAGTTAGCCACAGTATTTGAAATAACTGTGTTGCACTGTGGCGGATTGTGACAGTGAAACTCAGTTAATGTCAGTGGTTTTTTTTACCGTAGATGTACAAGTTAATTCCTTTTATCTATAGTAATCTAAAATTTTCAAAATCAATCTATTTTTATAGATAAATTGTAATAGTGTTCATGGATATTTATTTTTTATTTATTTTAATGTATTCAGATCTTTAGATTAACTCAGTTGCCAACATTTATTTTGCAAAATGTTTGTATGTTTGCTTGTTTTTTTGTTTAATTTCCAGCTGCAAATTGCAGATAGATAGAACGGTAACATAGCGCTTACATACGAAACTTCATGACATTTAAAATTTCCCGTGATGGTCTCAGAAATATCTGCATTCGTATGTTATTTGCTCATTCAAAAGGAAAGTTTCACGTTTATTTCATTAAACTTGTCAACGCCATAAATATATGTATATCCGATATTTGATTGATTCTAGGGGATGACCATTTGAATTTTAGGGTGTGTGGTTTTGGCGATTGCGCTTACAAAAAATATTCGTTTTCATAAGAATTTCGATAATTATTTATTCACATCAAAATAACTTATTTGCATTTGCATAAAAGATTTATTCTTTAGTTCTTCAAATTAAAATTAAATTCCACTTTTTCTTAGAAGTAGGTTTGTGATATCTATTTTAATTAGCACCAAGCTTAAATTATTCATTTACAAAGTCCCCCTACCCCCTGAATATGAATATCAAATCGTTAAAACCTTAGCAGTCAAGATAAGTTTAGTATTTAACGAATCATTTCTTAATTTTACTCATTACAGGTCAAAAACTTCACGGTCATTTTCCCAAAGCATAGTTAAGTTAGCTCGAAAACCGACTTATAAAAGTTTTTTTACTGTATTAAAAATTATTATCTAAAAGGAAATAATTATCTCCATTCAATATCGTACAGGGGAGTGTTTATAATATTTTTTGTTATTTGTTACAGAAAGTTTTTTTTCAAAATGAAACTGGATTTTTTTGGTGGATGCACGTGTTTGGGAGTTTTGCGCAATTTACGTCAACAAAGACATCAATTAATTTCAATAATGACCCACTTTGACGTAAATTTATAACACCTAGTCAATCAGGTTACCTATTCTTATTTTATATGTCATTATGTATATTTCCGAAGGCAGGGATCCAGCCTTCTAAACAGGGGGTTAAAGGGAATTTTTTTTCCGAATTTTTTGTCAGTTTTTGCGTAATTTTTCAAGAAAAGGGGGACCCAACCACCAAACCCCCCTCTGGATCCGTCAATGATGTCAAAAGTGATCTTTTAAACAGTTAAAGTTTATAACGAACGTGAGAAAGGTACAGTCCTCTATCATCTTACAGACTGGCCATTCTGTCATAGATATTAACGAGAAACCAGCCACAGGAAACATTCCCTTTTAATAACAAAAAGTTAAAACGGGAATCGGTGAAAATAAAAAAAAAGTCTCGTGATAACTTCCTGTCACAAGTATAAGTAGATTATCATTTATCGCTAATTGCACATACGTATTAAAATTAAAAAAAGTCGACGAAATATTAACACTTTGAATTTAGATTATACAACATTCATCTCTTGTAAGTATGCCAGGATAGACATTATATGTCTTTGGTTCTTCCTTTGTATTTTTACGGACATTTTCTTTGTTGTCTGCAAAGGGATATGAATATTTGTTTTTTTGATTTAGACGTCAACAAGAGTGTCTTGTTTTGCAGTTTCTACCGTGAATGTATCAGGTTGTCTGGTGTGCATTTACTCCAAATCCCTTAACGTGTACACAACAAATATACACCAAAAACCAATTCGATGTGAATTATAAATTGTCACGCTAATTTCTTTATTTACAAAGAAGTTTGATCCTTAAGGCGTGAATTTGATCCTGTGTTCGGTTGTTTTCAGAATATGCTCAGGTGTTGCCGAAAATTGCGTAAGGTGGTCTCTATTAAGTGTACTTCTTGAAAATAAAATTAATATAAGCAATACTTGTATGTTTTCTAGATTATTAACAGTCGCACATTGCTGTAAATAGTCTTTTGTGTCCATTTAGCTATTTTACAGTGTCTGAGAGGATAGTACTACACAAAATACACTAAGAACCAAGAAAACATATTTTTTGTTGTGAATGAATAAAACATTTGGCCTTCCAAACAGCAGTTAGTTTGTTTTGGTTCTGGATGTCCTATACAACGAATTTCAACAAAAAACTACAAAAAACTGTAAAATTGTATATAAGTGGTAAGTTCAGTGGCTGAATCTCTTATCCAAACGTATGAAATGCATTCGAACTGATTTTGTTATGACAGTGTATGTAACAGATGATCTGTTACCACAGTTTTCGAGAAGATTTTATTCATTTGGAAAATAAGTATGCTGAATGAAATAAATTCCCTGGTAAATTGCCATACTTCTTTCTTTGTAGATATAGTCAATTTCGTGTCGAATGGAATAGGAAATTATCTCACTGAATATAGACCTCGTTTTGCGTAGAAATAATAACGCAAAATATTTTAGTTTTTTATGTACAAGTGGGTATCATAT
Organism: Modiolus philippinarum; assembly: GCA_002080025.1. Classification (NCBI taxonomy): domain Eukaryota; kingdom Metazoa; phylum Mollusca; class Bivalvia; order Mytilida; family Modiolidae; genus Modiolus; species Modiolus philippinarum. The sequence goes on along the minus strand of MJUU01058502.1, from coordinate 47,689 downwards.
ACTCATTTTCCTCAAACAATGTCAAACAACAACACAGAGAACCAATTATGCACCATTAAGAAAGCATTGAATTATCTGTTGTGCACCAAATTCAAAAATATTGAGCCTTTGTAAAGAAGCATTACAATATATTTATAAAACTAATAAACTATAAATACAATGTATTAATGTGTTAGCAACATCCATTAAATGCGGAAAAAATAACAAACCAATTAAAAAAAATGTGTACTCCAGGTTATAGGTAGCGATTAATTTATCACTTTGAATAGATTTTATATGTCCATTTAGTGGGTATCATACCCGTATCTTAAATTTTGAAATAAACAATAAATATGTATGTAAAAATTCTTTCCTTCAGTATTTTGATGTTAAATAAATAGCTGTCCTTTGTGTATCTTATGTGGTTTACTGAGATGCATGACAGGGAAAATATGAGAGTACTCCAGAGAAATTTGCTAGAAAGAAATTAACAATGTAGGCTATACATTTTGCCTTGGCTATGATATATCTCATCAAGACGTTTGCCAGTGCAGCTCCATGCAAATCATGAATTGGTGGACACTAAAATCCTTTTAAAATATCTTAAAAAAAAAGTTACGAATCTATTTGCATGCCTTTCTGATTTTAAGGGGTGCTTTGATTGGAACTGAGTATGAAATTTAGTTGCCTTGATTTTATTCAAATCTTCAGTTCAGTGCGAAAACATTCTGTGCATATTTTGCATTCACTAGGCTAGCACCCTTTGCAAGTTTGCTGAAATAAATTACGGTCACACAAATTTGACTTGATTTAGCCAAGGACACATGTAAATCGATGTCTCCTGTTTAGTACAGGTAATCAAATATACTTGTTTTATGATCTTGTTAATTTGAGACAGCAGTAATGTTGATTGCATTAATTAAAACAATTTTCACCTGTACACACGTGTAGTACTTTCAGTAAATGACCATATTTATAGATGTGTTTGTATACAAACTCGTGTACTGTGTTGTCAATAACAATGCATGTTTTGTTTTGGGTCGTTTAAACCTGGATATGGGATGTTGTCTCCTTGACATTAACCCCATTTCCTTTCTTTTTCATATGTGAAATATCTTGCATTTTGAAGTCTAAAGAAAAGTTTTCCGTAAAAATGCTCTGTTAATATGAAAAAAAAAGATTTATACAAAGAACATATCGTTTACTCTATAATACTAAAGATATCAGTACTAGTTACCGTTAACCTTGATTGAAGCAGTTCCATTTTTATAATAGAGTCGGTAATTCTATTTGTGTTATCGTTGCCAGTGTACAACACATTGTGTGTGGTTTTGGCATCGTCACCAGTGTGCAATAAAACGTGTTATGCATCTTCAGTCACAACATGGCATTATCATAGCAGAATCCCTGCTACATAAATTATGTACGCACGGGACATGCGGCAAATTCGATTTAATAACCCATGCAAAATCTAGGGATATTTCGGGTATACATGTTCATTTTAGCAATTTCCAGAGATTTCGTGTCTAATTCCCTGTTGACTGACAATTTCAGGTACTAAATTTTGTTCTGAAATAATTTTTCCATAGAAATTCAGGCAAAACATAGAAATAAACTCGTTTATATTGAAATCAGTATGCTTTTATATATCAATATGGATAAGTTTGGTTTATCGTATTCGTCTCTTAAAATAAATTTTGGTCTAAAATTTCGCATGACCTGAATAATTTAGAATTTGGGGTTTAAGCCTTACGACACCCCCCCCCCCCCCCCCGGTCAGACTGAAGTCAAAATACCCCCGCTGAGAGCTTGGTCTCATTAAAAATCTATGTGCAAAAAGAAATATTTAACATTCTTAGAAAATTCGCACTATAACCCGATAATGGTTTTGCATTGAATTCTTTGTGGTCAATAAAACAAAAAGATTCTTTCTAATTTTAGAGGAAAATCGTTTTAGCGCTGAAAAATATTTTTTGTTTAAAACTAATGCAGCTGTTAATACATGTAATGTCCAAAATAAATAAAACTGACAAGTAAATTGTTTTAGACATGTTTAACATAAGGTAAAAAGTTGTCCATGTTACGGCACATATTGTCGCCCCTGCACATATTGTCGCCGACGACAATATATGCAGACGTATCGGCACATATTGTCGCCCTGCACATATTGTCGCCTACACATATTGTCGCCGGCGACAAAATGTGTAGTTCATTTCCGGCACATATTGTCGCCAGTTTCAAAGGAATTTGTACTTGATAATACATTACAACGAAGTTGAAGTAGCAAGTGTACTTCGCTGATGCGGAGTCTTTTGGAATGAAATAGCTTGAGTTGCAATGGAAATTAAGATTGGAAGAGAAGTTTAAAAATTTTAGTAGTTAAAGTCAAGAATCTCATTCCTGATACGTATCTGAAAAATACAAATACAAAAAAAATATTGAATGGTATGAAATGAAGCTACTTGGGGTTTTAAAAAATTAAAAGCTATTTTTCTGGCCATATTTGTAAGTTTCGCGAATAAAGAATTTCATAGAAAATAGTGGAACTGTAAGGGAACTTGGGGACGTTTAGAAAAAAATAATCTATGTCCTATCTCGAATTACCTTTACTCCTACTTCCTTACCAAAACCTGTATATTGGTTTTCTATCAATGTTGTCGGTTTTATTTAGCTTTATGTTTGTTCTGAACTATTCAACCAAATACCAGTGAATTTCTAGGATTTTGTATATTTAATTGTTCCTAATTGGTCATGTCACGAAAGTTTTTATTCGAATCTCATTCATGCCAAATCCAGGTTTTTGGTTTTCCGCAAGTAGTGTATCACGTCACTTTGGATTCATATGGTTATGTTAAAAGCAACCCAAACTTTCCTCCGATATTATCAATCTTCTTGATCAGGCGCAGACCCAGACAAATTGAAAAGGGGGGTTCCTAATAGAAAATGAAAGAAAATATCGCCGAGCGGAGCGAGGCGCCAAAATTTTTGGGATATTTCTTAGTAGAACATCAGGAAATTCATTAAAAAATACATAATTGTCCAAAAAAAGGGGGGGTTCCAACCGGAACCCCCCTTGGATCCGCCAATGTTGATTGATCGATCATCTGACACAATTTTCTTGTTCATTGATTTTTTTAAAGCTACTTCTGATTGTAATAGCTGTCATTTCTATAATACTTAAGCAGACATCCAAATTTTTTTTTTACTATATACCCACAAGAATTGAATTTTACTAAAAAAAACCAATTATTCTAAATACTGTCCATTTCTCAATTTTACTTTCATCGTTGACTCTGGTAAAATTAAAACTAAAATTTATGATAAAAGGGATGATTTTGATTTCACAATTACAAATTTGCCTTTTCTTGATGGCGACGTTTCTGTATCTCCATCATACGGGGTGTATATATATATCTCAACTACTACGATTCGCACACGTCGATTCTACTCTTGACAACTTTAATGAACGTTACTTTTCTATCACATCCAAACTTTAACAACAAGGTTACATATTTCATAAGGTGATAAAAATATTTAAGAAGTTTCACACAATAGGTCTAAAATATCGTGAACCCCAACCCATCAATTGGAAATGTAACTTGAAAATATTGATGGACACAGTTGAGGAATATGCCAAACAATGGTCTAAGAGAGCGAAGGAAAAGGTTGAAACACTGTTCGACTGGTTCAGGTCCATAAAGTCATGGTCATCATTGTAGCTCGAATGAGGCGCCTTAAGACCACCATAAACCCCAATTCAAAAAATTATTCCGATGTAGAAAAAACATTGTCCTTCTTCCATGACAATCATGTAATTGTACCAGCTGACAAGGCCCAAAACTACATCAAATTATCTGCAGAAGATAATACATTGACTGCTTAATGAAGGAGATGGGCAGTAATGAAGTATACTCAACAAGTGGAGTGAATCAGATGTGGATTCTAAAAACTCAAAAGACTTATTAGAATATCTATCTTCAACTGAACTCAACCACTGCAACAGTGTCAAAACATTTGATTTTTCTACACTATACTACTCTCCCTCACGATAAACTAAAGTCAGTACTCCGAGATCTAATACATCAGTCTTTCTGTACTAAAACGGGTGAAAACAGATATTCATATTTAGTGATAGGTACAGATTGGGCCTACTTTATTGAACATCACACTGATTCACACAAAAAGTATACAGAAGATGATGTCATCGCAATGCTGGAATTCTGGATATTTGTAGAATTTGGAGGACAAGTTTTCAAGCAGACAATAGGGATACCTATGGGGACTAATTGTCCGCCACTTTTAGCAGATTTGTTTCTTTATTTGTAAGAAGCCAGCTTCATACAAGGGCTAGTTCAGAAAAAAGACAATAGGCTAGCCAATTCATTTAGTTTCAGCTTCCGTTATATAGATGATGTTCTTTCATTAAACAATCCTAAATTTAAAGATAACCTTCATCTTATATACCCAAATGAACTCGAAATTATAGAGACCACTGATACACCATAATCAGCATCATACCTGGACCTATACCTCTACATTGACAACTCTGGAGTCTGAAAACTAAACTTTACGACAAGCTTAATAATTGTCGACTTTCTAATAGTGAATTTCCAGTTTTTGAGCAGTACCGGCATATCGCGTGTACATTTTACAACTCTTTCGCTATTGCCGTGCCTGTAGTTTGTACATCGATTTTGTCACTTGAGCGAAATTGCTGTCTCAAAAACTTGTACATCAAGGGTATGTTCAGTCAATGTTGCCATTGTCACTACAGAAGTTTTACGGTCGTCACCACGATTTGAAAGACCGTTGCAATGTTTCTATTTCACAAATAAGAATAGATATCTTAGGGTAGATCAAGAGTTTTACCGGACTGAATAACACCGACTGTGACAAAACCGGACTTTTTACTGGCATTGTGACGGATGCCACACAGGGAGCAGATCATGCCTACCCTTCCGGAGCACCTGATGATACCTCAGTTTTTGTAGGGGTTCACACTGCTAGTGCTTTAGTTATGTCGTTCTTGTTTATGCTGTTTATTTGTTTTGTCTTTGTTATGCTGTTCCAATTCGTGTTGGATGTGACTTGCCGTGATTTTTTTTATTTTGGAATTCTCCCTTTCATCATTTAATCTTCGATGTATTGTTGCATATATATATTTTCTCAAAATTTTTGGTTTTTGGTTTATTTGCCATTGCAACCGCAGCTATTCTGATATTGTCAACACCATTAAAAGTGGTGTTGCATGACATACGAAATGCGCATATGCAGAAAATAAATTGACAGTTACTTCGGTATTTAGTTATTTGTTACCACTGGGTCGATGCCACTGCTGGTGGACTGTCAGTCCCCGAGGATATTCAACAGCCCAGTAGTCAGTACTTCGGTGCTGACCCGGAAGCCGATTCTTTTTGGAACCTTGCAATATCTAAATTTTTGTAAATTTTGCTGAAAACTAAGGAGTATCTCCCTCAGGCAAAGCTCTGTCCTCAGCTGATTTTGGCTTTTCATTTAGATCATGTTGGTAATTTGTTCTCCATCAGTTTTTGAACATCTTTGAATTTATTGTCTTCCAAACGTTTAGATTTTATCTGCACTGAAGAGACATGAGTTGTGGAAATGTGCATATGCAGAAAATAAATTCACAGTTACTTCGGTATTCAGTTATTTATATAACCTTCCTATGAAGTTTCAATGAATTCGTTATAATAGTTTTTGACATTAAGTGAAAAACTTTTAAAATGTCATTTTTCCCAAAGGGTTACAATGGTAAACCCATTCCCTTTATGATCCCCCAAATATACCCTTAATGGACCCATTCTGAAAAGCTTTTAAATTTAGCACAACAAGATATATTGGGACTAATACTCTACTAAGTTTGAAAGCTTTAGCTCAAATGGTCTCTGAGATCTGTTTCGGACAAGTTCATCCGGACGAGAAGAAAGATTACGGAACTAGATTTGCAATCGCAAGCAATAGCTGATGTCGCCCTGGCAGCAAATTCGATAATTCCACTCAAAATCTACCTAGACATCAATTTTCGTTGAAATCGGTCAAAGTTGAAATTTTGACGTATATTGGCGGCCATCTTGTAATTGTCGGCCATTTTGAAAATTTTTTTGTTGCATGTCCATCTTCTTGTGGTGATCCAAATTTGTACCAAATAGAAATGAATTCTGTCAAGGCATGTTTGAGATTTAATGATTTTCATAGAAATCCTACAAATTCAAAACTTTGACTTGGCAGCCATCTTGAAAATGGCAGCTATTTTGAAAAATTTTTTTGGTGGCAGCACAACTTTATAAGGTGATCCAACTTTGTTCCAAATTCAATGAATTCTGTTAACGCATCTCTGAGAACGAAGCCGGACAAAAATCATCGGAAGAAAGAAAGCGGAATAATAATAATAACTAGATTTGCAAGTGCAAGCAATAGCTGATGTCGCCCCTGCCAGCCAGTTCGATGATTCCTGCTTGTTCACAGAATGAGAATCTACCTCGAAATCAATTTTCATTGAAATCAGTCATAGTTGAAATTTTTACGTATTGTGGCAGCCATCTTGGAAATTGCAATCATTTTTAGATTTTTGTCAATGTATCTCCTAATGATTGTCCAACTTTGTGCCCAGTATGAACAAATCTTAAAAGTTCATTAAAGGTAAAACACATCATAATTTCCTTCATTTAGACATCTTTTGAGGCCTTAAACCCCAACCCCTTTTCGGGGCTATGGGAAAAGTTTCTAGGGCTCTAGGATAAAAGTATGAGCTTATTGAACAAAATCTATCTTCGGCTAAAAAATTGAGTATTTTTCGCGCAGCTGGGGACTAGAAAGAAATGTCAGGGGGTCCCAGGGGGGATGTACCCCCCTCTGTACTGGGGGTTCGAAAGGGGCGTTGGCCACCTCGCCGGCAGGAAACCATTGGGACCATACATCATCGCTAGATAGCATAGCATATAGTTCAAAAGGTTCGTTTTGGAATTTTGATGACTTAGGGGTTGTAGTATGTACAGCAGAATTTTATAAAAAGTTGAAGCTTGCTTTTGAAGAGCAAAAGTTGTCTTGAAAATGAAGGCCATTTTGAATCTGAAAATTTCATGAAAGGTAAAATTCATCATAATTAAGCTTTTGACCAAAAATGAAATTATTCGAGCAAATGGCAACAAAGAAAATTCAGATTAATTTTTTTTAATCAGACAACACTGCGAATTTGTCAGCCATCTTGAAAATGGCGGCAATTTTGACATTTTATTTTTGGATAGATTTCATCCACTATTCATACTGAAGGTTTCTATAGTAGGTTTTATGAACGTCCTTCCAGTGGTTTAAGAGTTAATTGACGCCGAGTGTTTGAAGACATATCTGAGGAATTTGGTAAAAAATCGTTTATTGGCAGCCATTTTGAAAATGACAGCCATTTTGAAAAAAAAGTTTTATGCACATCAATTAATGGTGATCAAGCTTTGTGCCAAATATGAATTGTCTAGGCATCTCTAAGTACTTAAAAAAAATAACCATGATCAAAATTTCATCGAGAATAAAATAGTCCGGCCCAGAGTCGCCTTCTAATCCCACTCTTGAAAATCAAATGATTGTTTCCGAATCATCGGCTATTTAGGTCTATGCAAAAAAAGGGATTTACAACTATCACAGGTTTTACATTTGTGCAAGTAAGACAGGTTTCAAATTTGTCATAAATAAACTAAACTTCTTAGGAATACTCTAAATGTTAACAAAGCAATTTTGATGACCATCATTGAAATAGCAAATGTTTCATCAGTGCATACACACTCAAATTCTTTCAAGAACTAAGTAAAGTTGTGTTCTAAGCTATAAATGTATAGGATAACTGTTCTTAAACAATTTCTAGAAATCTACCAAAATTTCAAACCTATGTCAAAAGTGTTCACAATTATTTCGCGTACCAAAACTTGCAAAAAAGTCTTGATTGTATGCAAAAATTTAAAAAGGTTATAAGTCTTAGACACTTTCAGGAAATTTATCGCAGTTTAAACCACTATCGACTTCAAAAGCGTAACCGTGCATCTGCAGACTACATGCACATTTTTGCAAGAAAAGAAAAATGTAGGACGAATTTATGTCAAATAAAAACATAGAAAGCAGCCCCAACCTGCTAAGCTCGCCTCGTTGCTCAGCATTGTCACAAATTAAATACGTCAGTAAACAGAAATAGACTACCATTATCTTGCTAACAGATTCATTCATGCGTACAATGTAGGTCACAGACAGCTTCGGAAGCATGCATTGCAGTTGTCATCCCAATACCAATATGGTTGATGTAGGGCATGTCATTAAGCAGGAATTGACTTTAACCATTCTACCTAAACAAGTCCCTCAATCGTAAAATGTTAGTCACAGACTGCAACCGAAGCAAGCAATGCAGTTGTCATCCCAATACCAATATGGTTGATGTGGGACATGTCAGTAAGCGGGAATGGACTTGAACCATTCTACCTAACCAAGTCGCTCACGCGTAAAATTTAGGTCACAAATGAAATTTCACCTTTTTTGTCCTTTTTTTTGTCCAATTCTAAAGCCTTTTGTATGCATTGCCAATGATAATTCAAACATGGAAAATTTCAAGTCGTTCGAAATGCGTGTTACAAACAGTTACAAACCATGTATCTACTGAAAACGTCTATTTTCTTTTTTGATTTAGTTACATTTAACATATAACGTTCACCATTAGAATAAAAGAACTATTACGCTTGCCGTCAAGTGTTGATTGAATACATCCAAGGTTTTCAGTCTAGAAATTCAAGTCAATGTATGATGCTGGTTTTGGTATATTAGTAGTTTCTTTTACTTTTAGTTTGTATTGGTATATAACATGATGGTCATTTAAATTAAAAAACGTTATTTATACGAACCATAAGCTCAATTTTAGACTCTTCACTTTCATTTATATGTAAAATGTATAGAACAAATAATTATGTTTATGGGCCAATACACCAAAAAAAACAATTGCAATTCCTTATAATTTAATATAAAATTATTGCCATTCCTTATAATTTAATAAAATAAGTGAGAACCGAACCGTCAGTCTGAAAAGAACAATCAAAGGACAATGGCAACGTCCGAAAAACAAAGAAACGAAGACATAACATGAGCATGGCACAGAAAAGAAAACGAAGACACACACATATGCAAAAATGAACAACACGGACCCAATAAAAACCTTGGGTGAGATCAGGTGCACCGGTAGAGTAAGCATCTCCCGCTTCTTATAAGACACCCGCCGTGTAGAAAATGTCATCTCCGGTAGAGGAAAAACAAACTTTAGTGGCAAAGACAAAAATCTGTTGTCATCTGGGAAACAGATATCTCATAGCGGTCCACAAGATCGTGATGTCGACCGTAAAACTTCTGTAGTGATGACCTCAAGTTATGGGCAACATACCCTTGTAAGCAACCGAGCTCTATCAAGGTAGTCACTGTATCGACCACAGGCCCTTGAGTAGCGAATGAGTTGGGAGATGTAAACTCCGTATGCTGGTGCTTTTGGTATGTTGCTACAAAGAAAGGGAAAGTTGACTATTGGAAAAAGGGAAGTCATCGCGTTTGTCATATAGCCTAGTTTGTAGTGTACCTCTTTTGTCAATTTCAAGATGAAGGTCAAGGAACGAGGCTGATGTGGAAGTATCTGTAGTATCCTTAATTTCTAGCTCTTTTGGATAGATAAGATAAAAAAAATCACCAAAGCGAGAATTGTTTAGTGATAAAATATCATCTATATAACGGAGGCTGAAATTAAAGGACTGGGCCAGTTTTTTATCTTTATTTTAAATAAGCCCTTCGATGAATTCAGCTTCATTTGAATGGAGAAATAGATCGGCTAAAAGAGGTGCACAGATTGTGCCCATTGGAATTCCTATAGTCTGTTGAAAAACAAGTCCTCCAAACTGGACAAATATATTGTCGATTAGAAACTCTAACATTTTAATCACTTCTTCCTCTGTATACTTTTTCTGTGATTCTGAGTCGTATTTAACAAAGTATTCTTGTTCTCTGCCTATAACAATGTACTTATACCTTTGTTCGCCATTCTTGCGGGAGAAACATCTATGAATTATATCTTTCAGTCTTGATTTCAGTTGTTCATGGAGAATTGTAGTATAAAGCGTGGAAAAGTCAAAAGTTTTAATGCTGTGACAGTGCAATAATGATCTCGATTTTAAGATGTCAAGCAGATCCTTAGAGTTTTTTAATATCCACATTTCATTTACACCACTTCTTGAAAAGCTAGTATCACAATATTTTTTGAGGCCCTCTTTTACGGCTGTCAAGATGGATTTTAATAGCTTAGAAATGGGTTTTGTAGAACATTTAGCAGATCCAGCGATGTACCGTTGTTTGTATGGGCATTTGTGTAATTTTGGTACCCAATACAAGGAGAAAAGTTCAGTCTCTTCATCTTTGGTTGAAATTCCAAAGGAAAGCAAAACAGATCCATGGTTCTGCAATATCTCCTCCTTAGACAGTGTAGTAGCTGTGTATGTTGGATTGCCCTGGGTATTTCCAATGCCTAGTTCTTTCTTTAAACAATCGATGTAATGATTTTTACAAATGAAAATGATGTTATTAGGGGCCTTATCTGCCGGAACAACAACATATTTGTCATGAATGGAGGACAAGTATCTGGCAACATCGGCATTTTTGAAAATGGATGATGCTTTAGTTCTCATTGACCCTCGTAGCTGACTGATTCGTTTTAGAATCATGGACCTTACAGCCTTAACCCACTCTGAAAGAGAATCCAGGTCTTTATCTTGTTCACGTTTAATCCATTTTCTGGTATAATCCTCTACAGCATCCATAAGAAGCTTAAAATGTTGATCCCAGTTGATTGGTCGTGGTTCACGGATTTTGGTTCCTTTGCAAGGACTTCACGGAAAGACGGATTTTCGATGATATTCGAGTCTCTCGTTATGACGTGACCACAGGGACTATATTTGTAAGGAGAATTTAAACATGAACAATCGGGTTGTTTAGACTTGAGATCGTCGGTGGTAAAGTTTTGCAATACACGTTTATGGTTGAAAATCTTTGATGCTATCAGTGAAGTATAGGTATATGAAATGATTGGAACTGATGTGTCCTTAAAATATGGAGGTATTTTGTTTTTTACATTTTTGTGGTGTAATATATTGGCAAGTTTGATGGCATCTAAACCCTTATTTGCAAACTTAATTGTTAGGAAGGAGCGGTGTTCGTCTACGTTTGCGTGTTCTTTAACAGGGTGGAATAACCTATTTTGGCCAATATCAAGGATGACTGCGTCTTACTTGTAGAAAGATGAGGATGTATCAGTGACAAAATTTTCTACAGATTGTTTATATAAAGAGTTCAATTTTGTTAGGGGTAAAGAGCACAGTTTGGTGCGAATGTGATGCAATCCTAGAGGTTTAGAAACGAAAGGAAGTAGGCCCTGTATAGTTACATCATGAAGTGTTATTGATGTATAATGGCGATGGCCATGACTTCGTTTTCGTCTAGGATTGTTGTCAAAAATGCGCATCACATTTATATCATTACATCTAGGGCTGGATAGATTACCAATACTGTCAATTTTGTCGTTACAACCATACGGTATTGCCGTTCAAAATGCTGTTCAAAGACTAAACAATGGAATTGTTCTGAGGAAATTCCCTTTGTTACGTCATGTAAACAACAGCGTTTGGTTTATTGTAAATAAACCTAACCTTTTTATCCAAAAATTCCTTACATTCAATTAAATTATTTTCAGTTTCTGCTTAATACATTCAGCAAAAGGGTTATATTATAACATATACCAAACATGAGACTTTCAAGAGCCTGAGTCGCTAACCTGGGTCCTATGCTGCACAATATCCTAGGTTGAAACTATGCCCCACGCTTGCAGCTATCTTGGGTGAGATACGAACATAAAATTCACAAACTTTGAAGAGAGTCACCCTAGAATATCACGCGGTCGTCTTGAATGAGGGAAGAATATAAAAATCACATAGTTTGAAGGGGACCACCAAGTGACTATTGTGACAACGTTTGATCCCAATTCGCTTGGTATTTTCAGAGGAGATCTTAAAATACATTTCCCATAGGGTCCCTATCTAAAACTACGTTCTCTGCTGGCGGCCATCTTGAATAACGTATGAGCATAAAAATCACGAACTTTCAAGAGGACCACCCAAGGAGTATTGTGACTAAGTTTGGTTTAAATTGGCTCTGTAGTTTTAGAGGAAAAGAATTTTGAATACATTTCCTGCAATACTCCTTGGATGGTTCTTGGATGAGGTGCAGACAAGACAGACACAATTTTTGGAGGGGACTACCCGGTGATTATTTTGATCAAGTTTGGTTCCAATTGGCATTGTGGTTTCAGAGGAGAAAATTTTTGAACACGTGTACAAAATGTTTGGAATATAAGATTATTATTTATGTAGTATGAGCCTTCACAGTTTTGATACAACAGAAATGAAATGGAAGAGTTGTCGTTTTAGGTTTTTCGATAGTAAACGACGGACGACGGACGGACTGACGATGGACGCCAAGAAATTGCAAAAGTTCGACCTGACAAAGTCAGATGAGCTGAAAAGGGATAAAAATATGAAATATCGACAAAATGGAATTACTCCAATATTAGTAAATAATCATTTACGGTAGGCGAAAAAAAAGATCGTGTCATATGGCCTCTTAAACCTTTCATGTAAATGTAAATGTTTTTGAATTTTCAACTCACCCGTATGTTCCATTTCTCTCAACAATGCCAATTCTGGTTGAGAGATAGCTTACTTACAATTGGTTCACTAGTTTGAGAACAGAAGAGTAGTTCTTTAAAGCAGTTGAGATAAAAAATAACCTAGTTTCTTGTTACATTTTAACATTAAATGCAAATTTGCATTAGAAGCGAACTCGACCGTTGTTATTTTGTGTATTTATTGCGACAGTGTACACGAGATACACGTTTCATACTTTATTTAAAAAAGATTTTTTCCTTCGCTGCAATAATACATTTAATTACATGTAATTCATCGTATTTTAAATCAGTCAGTTTGAGCCATTTTTAACTCTATCTCTTACTTATTTATATTATGTTCTTAATCAGCTGGCGGAAATTGAATCAAAATTTCTTAGAATGATTCATATGCCAAGTATCATGGCATATAATGCGGTGAATCTTAATATGAGTTCTCACAATATTTTTCTGGTAGTAACCATAAAAAGTAAAGAGTACAGGAGGTCCTATGCACAGAACTGCACAAAAGTTCAGCCTACTGAGCTGCAAGTTATCATCATACCCTTTTTAAAACAATTCCTGTCAGTGAATTTCAGACAGAATCTATGCTTTCGAAAAATCAGTGCATCTGTCAAATGTTAACTAATGTATATACATAAGCTGAACAATATCAGATTTAAAGGTATATAATTTATATATACTTGTATATTACAAATGGTATATGTTCCTATTAATTTCATTGGCTAATACGCTCACGTGATTTTAAGAATATTCAGTATATTTCAGTGTTGTTTCTAAATTCAGGTATATTGACGCTATGTTTTTATTTTCAAGTATATTTACGCTATGTTTCTATTTTTATTTTTATTTACGCTACATGTCTGGTTGTACTTTCAGACTATAGTTTTTCAATAAAACATGTCTTGGTAAAATATTTTTAAAATATTAGAAAACGCTTTACACATAAATAGGGGATATTAAAATGTTTTTACAGAGCAACCACTGAAATCAATGAAAACATTTAACAATTGTCACATGTTTTTTATTGCATACTTCACGTAAACACGTTAATAAAAAGGCTTGATTGTCTGTTTTTTTATATGCAAATATAAGAGGAATGCTGTTATTATTTATCCTATGAGCACTCATGTAACCCATTCTAGATGATAGCAGTTCCACATAGCTTCTATTTCTAATTAAATTCCGGTATATTAAAAGAATTCCTGCACATACCTTAAAACTACATATGTAATATTAGATGATGGACTTTTTACTCTGTCAATATGTAAATATGGACCTGTAATGAATATATTGACCTCGGACTTCGTCCTCGGTCGATATAACCAGACACGTCCATATATAACATATTGACTTCGTAAAAAGTCCATTATTGATAAATATTTCATAATTTATAATTTTTTTTGTGACGACAATATGTGCCGATATATACAGCACATATTGTCGCCCACGATGACGTTAAACTGGCATTGACAAAGCCGGCCCATATTGTCGCCGGCGACAATATGTGCCGTTAATGTCCAGCACATATTGTCGCCGGCGACAATATGTGCTGATAAGGTCTGCACATATTGTCGCCGGCGACAATATGTGCAGGCGCGACAATATGTGCCGTAACAGTCCATGACTAAATTATAGTCCCATAAATAATATTTCCAGGACCGGGAGAAATCCATTTGCTGCTGCTTTAAATCAGAGACATGTCTCTGCTTAAACTTATACGAAAGGCATATTTGTATTAAGTTTCACATATTATAAACCAGCCGGATTGCCATGACGACATGTGATGTTTCATTTAAGTAAAAGTATAAAACAGGTTTACAGGTGCTCACAGGTATATTCAGGGTAAACGGAAAAAAAGACACAGGAAAGAAAGTCACAAATTTGGTAGGAAAAAAGGTCACAGGAAAAAAAGTCACAAGAAATAAAGTCACATGAAAAAAGTCACAACTAAAACTTTGTTATATATTTTAGCTTTTTATTGCATGGAAACGTTAACAAAAAACTGTTAATATAAATGAGTGATGAAAAATAAAAGTAAGAAAAAAAGTCACATTTTAAAACAGGAACAATTCATATATAATAAAAAGTACAAAAAATCTGCATGGGAGTTTATATGGCAGAAGAAATGTCACATTAAAGAAAAAATTTTGTAAATGTCAAAGTAATGAAAAAGTGAGAAATTAAAGTCACATTTATAGAAAAAATTTAAAAAACATAATATAATTTCAGTATTTTGACAAAATTTGTGTATTTCTGTTATACTTATTGAGACAAATCTATCGTATATTTTATTACTCTATTGGACTTATTGGATGACTTATTTGAAAGTTCGTGCCATTTAATGAATTATATACAAGAAAGAATTGCCTTTTAATAACTTAAATACAAAAAAGGAATGAAAACAATACTTTTATGACACTAAGAGTATGGTTTCAAAATAAATGACATCAGATTATACCCCCTTTTAAATAATAAAAATTCTTCCTCTCATTTACTGCTGTGAAAACTAATTACTGCTATTTTCCGACATGGTGGTTGATTAGTGAACACTATTATCACCGGCTTTTATGATTAATTTTATTTACATTTTAACGATGAACTGAACATTTTTTTTTATCTTTTAAGATATGATGGAACTTTTATCTTTTAATGAAAGCCAAGGTTATTCAGACGATGGAGAGTTTTAATGTGTTAATGAGGATTTCATGGTTTTAACTGAACTTGTGACTTTTTACGATATAATAGGGTGATATATTATATTTCATTGACAATTTAAAACCAATTTAAAATCCGAACACCTGTCTGTTAATAGTCAACAATTTTTCACATTTTATTTCGCATGCGCACACACATACGTTTTTAAGTTTTAAGTTAAAGTACATTTTAAACAAATCGTGCAACACGAATTAAGTGGTGTTCCTACTAGAGGAAGCGTATACATAGAAGAAGAAGAAGCTATTGTTTTTGTACCACTTTAATACTTTGACACTTTAGAAATGCTTGAATAAACATCAATAAAAAAATTCCCTTAAATAGAAAAACTGGCAACCATAAATGGCTTGAAATGTTACAATTACGAAAATACATGGCTTCAATAAAGTTTACTAACACCTAACTTCTTCAGAAACTGAAAAATGTTACTTTCTTTCCCATTAAATCACCCAAAATATATAAATGGTGACCTATTTTCTGAAATCACCAGCAAGTATGCAAATATACATTGTGACTTTTTTCCTGCGACTTTTTATAAATAAGCCAAGTATCGGCCAGAAGCATATTTATCCTCAACATTATACCATCAAACACCAAACATTATAGAACTATTACAGGTATGCCTAGTGTCAACAAGAAATCGATGTGTATTCCGCTTAAATTTGAATTGAATGCATTTTTATTTTTCGTAATACTTTAAAAAATGCTGAAATAAAAAATTATAGAAATAAAAATAAAATATAACGAAAATACCATTAAAAAAAAGTTGTATATACGTGTATATGTATGCTGCAAGTTTTATGTATTTTGAAAATATTTTTGTTTATTTCATAATACACATTTCAGTCTGAATAAACATCGCAAAAATGTTAATTTGACCCATTTGTTCCAAAAGGAAGAAATGTTATGTCAATGATTATAAGATTTGCACAGAATATTTGTTCCAATGGAACTTTTGTCACGTGGAACAAATATATGTTTACACAGGTAGCGCTTTAGTAATTGGAACGTCGTCAATTCAATTCACAATCTCCGATCAGCGGATGACCCGAATACTAGTACATGTATAATCCGAGCGAGTGGCCACATAACCCAATATACATGATAAATAACCATGTCATCTGACTCAATTTGCGAAATTAAACGTTTGAAAACAGGCGTATTAATCACATGTGGCGTATTAATGTCTTGATCTGGTGTAATTCATGCACACTGACCGATTTTTAGATCAGAACGAGGAAAATCATCGAAATTTCTCTTCTTGCCTTAAATAAAAATGATACTATTGGTAATTCTGTAAAGCTGTCATACTGTTTTTTGCAGATTATTAAAAGACAACTGAAACGGTCCTTTATTTTATAATTATTTACTTGCACATTTCATCTATAGGGGTAAGCAAGTACAAACATGCAGTAATTATTTACTGAGAAAATAACTATACGATTACCAATTTAGCAGTGAAATGTGAATCGTCTAAATAGAACATGTCTCCCATTACTCGACCTAAAGAAGTCGTTTAGAGGTTTTTTATGTGCAATGGCAAATCCTATTTCGGAAAACACTATGCCCTAGTTACATATCGGAACTCAAACAAAATGTCACAACTGAATTTCATAGTATAGGTAAAATCGCCTTTAAAAATTTGGAAACAGCTTACAAATGAATGAATATTCCAACATAAATGTCGCACATTTTAGTTAGTTTATGCTTTAAAAATTAGCCATAAATTATAAATAATTGTAGAATTCTTCACAATAAGTGTTGAATTTCATTCTGTTAGTTTCGCTGTCTTATTAAGGGGGACTAACAATGTCTCACTAAAGTTAACGTTTCAACCTTTCACATTTATAAGCCATAGAAATGTCATCGATTTTTAGATGTGAAAAATATCTGGCGTTTGTGTTACTCTAAATTGTTGCTTCAAATAGAACCATACCTAGCTACAAAGATCGTGGTTTTCTTAAAATATAATAATCTATATCTTATCTATATGATGAGCATTGGAAACATTTAATTAATATTGGATATACGTGTGCAAGTACAATCAAACTTGGTAACAACGGTCTTTGATTCTATGCTAAAACACATTCAAAGATAAAATAACCTGAAAATATTGATGAATTGGGTTCAAAATTAAAATGTATAACTAATCCATCGCATTTTATTAATTGATATTCGAAAATGAAATTTCATTTATGCATATAGGCCAATTTTGTTTACCGTTGAAAGCATTTCAAGATGTAGTAGAACAGCAATTAAATGCTCGCTTAAACTGTTTGATTGGTTTAACCGTTTTTTTTTTTGCCTAATGTATATGTTACTCCAGATCATTTCTCTTTCTTCAAGTGTGTGATGCCAAGATATTGAGGGTTTCTGATTTAAATGGTGCACAATACTTGATATGAAAGACTCGTGGTATTCCTATTTTGTGTCGTCAATGTGCTGCTACACTATATATTGCAGATTTTGATGGTAGACGTAGAAGAGAAACAAGCATACGGAGTTTTGTATCATGGTACTTATAACGCCACTGAGATCCAATACACCGTCTTCACATACTCTCACTGTAGTCCAGCCTTGCAGATAGTTAATCAATTACAAGCTTGTTAAAATTTTCTATGATAAATAGTTTGTGTAAATAATATCATTACTGCCCTCTGCTAGTTTGAATTTTTACTCGTGTAAATATGAACCAATATTAAATTATCTCCCTTTTTAGTCTAGAAGAGATGCATTTAAATCTTAACTTATAATATTTAAGTCAAAGCATTGCTAACTTGCACTTAGACAATTGCATACAATATACAGAAAAATAACATGACTAATAGCAGGAGTTAACTGCAGAAAATTTATTCCATGCATATATGTTGGAGAAATTAAACCATATTTTGTTTTTCTAAAGAAAGTATTATATATCAAGCGAACTTTCCCATAATCGTCCAAATGAGTTAAATAGAGCTAATAAAGACAGTGTTTGGGGTTCACTGCAGTCAGTTATGGTACGTCCCCCTTTTAACTCTTAGACTGGATATTCAATTTATAATTGTTTGTTTTTTTTTATACCTTTCTGCAGAACATTTTATAACAAATTTGTGATACACTACTGGAGAGATCTGATTATTTCGCCTCTTACTTACATTTTTTAATAACGACCACTATCAATCAAATACTTACTAGATACCCCTTTTATTTCATCATTTTTCAGTCTGTTGATGAATCATTATACATGTAGATTTCGTTTAAAGACAAAAAACATGAACACTAAACAACTTGTAGAAAACGGGTCTCTCTCTCTCCTCAGGTGTCTTACTTTTTAAAACAATTGAAATGATATAGTTTTGTTGATTTTCATACTTTCAATACACTCTATCTTTTTTTCACTTAACACACTCGAGTAACATGTACACCCACTGTATCATGTTATTTTTCCAATAAACAATGTCACCTGTATAATAAGATGTGACATTTAAATTGTCCACACGTGGCTGCAACAATTTATGTTTCGGTAAAATAAAATATTTGTATAATTTCGTCTGAATAAGTTGAGAATGTGGTCAAACATTTTTAGCTTCTTTATGTACCAACTTCCAACTTAATGTTGACTTTTTTTAATTCTCTACTCCGGCTGGAAAATTTAAAATCTTTGGTTCATTATCTATTCATATTATATGTTATACAATATGCATTTTTTTGGTATAATTCTGTTTTTCTTTTAATTAAATAATCCAGTATAAATAAAAGATGGTATTTCATTGAAGATATTATTTTCTTTTCAGCAAATTTGCACTGGCTTTTTATTTTATACAGTAAATAATTGTTTGACAATTTGTATTTTTCATCAAAAATTTGTGGAAATAATCAAATTGAAAGCTGAAACTTACGTATTAATATTTCTATTTGTTTTTTTTAACTATTAATTTTAGATTCAGAAAAGGAGAGTCTATATATATATACGACAAAGATTTACATGTACATGAATCTAGCACAAATACGGTAATACTGTGATCGACTGTGACTGCCTGTCACAATCCACCACAGTGCAGGACAGTACAAGTGAAACTGTAATTAACTGACATTAACTGCAACAATCCGGGACAGTGCATCACAGTAATTTTAAAGACTGTCATTTACTGTGAGTTAACTGTTGCAGTACTGGACAGTTAATCACAGTACTTGCGAATTACTGTTAATGACTGTCCCCGATTGTTACAGTTCTTGACAGTAGTTTATAGGTTTTTCACAGTAGTGGGACAGGAGATAACAGTTAATGACAGTGAAAAAATCACTGTTCCTGGTATGGACAGTACTTTTTTGGTTCATAGTGTTTAAAACTAATGTTTGTTTGTCTTCATTTTTCTTTTCTATGCCGTTCTTATGTCTTTGTTTCTCCCATGCTGCTATTGTCCTTGGATTATTCGATTTAGTTTGAAGTTTCGGTTCTCACTTACTTCAAAGAGAACTCTGCTAACACCTACTTCTGTCTCATACCTGGACCATTTTGTCGTAGATTTAATACAATGTACGTTAGAAATTCAAATGTTATGACGAGCATGATTCTATCTTAAAAATTGTGAACTTAATTAGCAGCTATAGACCTTCCTCACAAGTGTGTGTATTTAGATAATGTATAGCTCATTCGTTTCTACCGAGCATCAAATTTATACATTGACCATTTGAAAAGCAAAGATACTCTCAAAAAACTGCTAAATCAAGGATATGTTCAGCCTTTGTTATTTCCATCCCTTCAGAAATATGTAGTTTTGACCATGACATCATTGTAAGATATGACGTATCGGCGTTACAAATAAGATGCAAATTTGAGCTAAATATTCCTTGGTTTTACATTACCATTTTATATTTTACTTTGGATCGACTCACTGGCACTTTGTCTTGTTTTTTTTTACGAAATGCTACCACTTTTTCCTAACAACTGAGGTCTAGTCTGTGCAAATAAAGCCAAAACATTACATAGATAAAGCAAATTGAAATCGTGGAAAGTTGATTGAGAATTATCTATCTAAAGACCTTCAATTTGTACCAATTTGAGCAAACGACGGAGGAACGCAACGAAAGACTCTTGTATCGCCTACTATATCTGACACAGACAGACTTTATAAAAGTAATGTTAATGGTCTCATTTTCTAGTAGGCAGTTTCTTTAGCTCATCTGAGTAATCTTTAGTCATCATTTCGCACTCCACAACTCTAGAAGTCTGAAATCAAAACATTACGACACGCACGATGGTTTCGTATTTCTAATAGTGAACTTCCGGTTTTGGGGCTGTAATATTCTCAAATCTCAGGCTTATGGTATCTACATTTCACAATTCACTTGCTATTGATGTTTCCGTAGTTTGTATAGCGATTTTGTCAAAAGTGCGTTATAACTGGTTTTTCAGCCATTGTGATGTTTCCTGTTATCTTTTTTCATTTAATGACTGTTTCAAAAACTTATTCATTAAGGGCATGTTCAGTCACTGTTGCAATTGCCACTACAGGAGCTTTACGGTCTTCACCATAATTTGACCGACCGCTTAATGCTTCTAATTCGCAGATGACACCACACATCTTTGAGTAGATTCTAAATTTATTACCAGACTGACAAACAACAACTTTTTACAAATCGTAGGCGTATCATTGCTAGTGCGTTAGTTCTATGGTGTTCTTGTTCATTTAAAAAAAAATATTTTTGGCTGTCATGCTGTTTCATTTCATGTTAAATATGAATTGCCTTGTTTTTAGAGTTTGATTTCTTCATTTTTTCCTCTTTGCTTCAGTGTTCCTTTCCAGATGTAACTTCCATTAGCCATAACATCGACCTTTCAGCGAATCACACATTTTTTCGTGTTATTGTTCTGACAAAGTTCTGAAGCTTAAGTAAAAACTGTAGTACACTATATCGATAAGTAAAAATAAAGGCAACAAAATAAATGACTGATCGACAGAAATTGACCAATGCAAAGCTTGAATGGAACGAACCCCCCCCCCATCCCCAAAGAAACAGGAACAAATTCATTTAGCATCCTCTTCTACACGGGTTCAAAATTTCAAATAAACAAAAAAAAAAGAGAATGGAGTAAATGTACATGGCACAGAATCCCTGCAAAAATGTGGTCCTTGAATGGAACAACGCCTTTATTATTGTAATAATAAAGCCGCTACAATGAAAGATTGCTCACATCATTTAGAAAACAGTCACATGCCTTGTGCAAAAAATACAGGAATGAGTTGTTAAGTTGCAGTTTTATAAATGCTATTCAGTTATTTATAAATATACACGTTACCAACGGAGAAGTTTTGTTTCCATGATTTGGTAGCCTGCGTGGCAAATTTTAATTTGTGGTCATATAAGCAGCCTCTTTATGTTTCATTCCAAGTAGAAAAATAACCATGCAGCTTATTTAATAAGAAGGATATTTATAACTCAAAAGCGCTGTCAACACATATATTGGAAACTTTATCGAAAAAAAAAGAATTAAATGCAACAAAAGCAATGACCGATCGAAAGAAATCCCTGCAAATACGTGGTTATTGAATGGAACAACGCTATTAGTATTGTTATAATAATACTGCTTAAATGAAAGAGTACTCACAGCATTTAGAAAAACAGTCATATGCCTTATGTTAAAAATTACAGGGATGAGTTGTGAATTAGCAGTTTTAAAAATGCTATTCAGTTTATTATATTGACGAACATACACTTTACCAAAGGGAGAAATAAGGTATTTTACGAGAGGATATGGAGTAAATGAACATGAGACCATAACAAATATCTTAACTCAAACTGCAATAATTTTAAGGTGTTCATGATTTGGTAGTCTTCGTGATAAATTTTAATTTGTGGTCATAAAAACAGGTTCATTCCAAGAAGAAAATAATTTTGTAGTTTATCTTAAAAGAAAGAAATTCAAAACTTAAAAGCCCAATCAACAGAAAGATTGGAACATAATGATAAAAAATCTATCGTACCATGTCGATCATCTAAAATAATTTCAGAATGATTTTTGTCTTGAAAAATGTCTTTTTCTCAAATTAAAGAGTAACCGATTATTGTTTGTATCTGTTTTTTGTTATTTTATGTATGTGTAGCCTATAAAGTAAGTGAGAACCGAACCGTCAATCAAAAACGAATAACCCAAGGACAATGACAATATCGGAAACAGCAAAGAAACAGAGACACAACATGAGTACGACACAGAAAAGAAAAATGGAGACACACACACAAAGATGAACAACACGGGCCCAATACTGACGAAATCATTCAAGCTCTTTTTTTTGATAAGTAAAATCGATATTATGTGCTTTCATAATCTATATTTATGAAAAAGTATACAGATGCAGAAATAAAACTTGATTACATATGTGTTCTCCTCATTACATTGCTCTATCTTTAACTGATTTTGGCTTTTCATTTAAACCCTTTTTGTTTATTAGTTCTCTATCAGATTTTACAAAGTTGTTCTATAGTCTTTCAAATGTTTAGATTTTATCTGCACTCAAAGACATGCGTTGTCGAAATAGTCACATTCCGAAAGTAAATTTACAGTAACATCGGAATTTAGATATTTAAATCACAGATAAAATTCATGCAGTTAAGGAAGTAGAAATAAACTGTTTGAACTGTTTTAGTATTGAAACCAATATGATAAGAATTTTTTCCTTTGCAATTTTTGGCTATGTTTTATGAAACCACAGTTCAAAGGATTTGCTAAAAGGCACCTGATCTCGCCTCTGGTGTTTTTGGTCCGTATTGTTCAAGTGTAGAGGTATACATATTGTACTTTTCTGTGCCATTTTTGTTTTTGATATTTTGTTTTGGTGTGGATCCGATGTTGCCATTGCCTTTGAATTATTCGTTTTTGACTGACAGTTTAACTTTCTATATTACACAACTCTATATGTAGCGTTACTTTTACATGTTCATTTTCTATTTCAACAACTAGAACAATTAATAGCCATATGCGCAGCAGTTATTGTCTGTGTTTGACCCCTGTCTGTGCTTTGGAATTTTTATTTAATATACAATACAATTTGGATCAGCTCTCAAATCTGTTTTTTTAACTAGGAGAGATAAGATTCGCTAACGTCTGACTCTAAGGAGTATCTCCCTCATGCAAAGCTCTGTCTTAAGCTAATTTTTGGCTTTACATTTTGATCATATTGGTTATTTGTTCTGTATCAGTTTTAAAACACCTTTGATTTTATGGTCTTCCAAACGTTTAGATTTTATCTGCACTGAAGAGACATAAGTTGTCAAAATGCGCATATGCAGAATTTAAATTCACAGTAACTTCGGTATTAAGTCATTTCATTTTTTCAGTTTTGATAAATATAATTGTAAAACATGGAGCGTTTAAACGACGTATCGTAATTGTAATAAAATAATTGTTCATTTACGACTAAAAAGGAAATAAATCTGAGTCTTCTGTTCACTTATTGTGATGTATCCCATGATCAACATAATTCCTTGTTGACGAAAAAACTTCTTTGAATGGTAAGTTTTTATTCATGTACTGCCATTTGTTTTTTTTTTTCTTTTTTTTTTTGTCTTTCATTCTAAAAAAATAAGAAAATAATCAGAACAGGCGATATTAATCTATGTGCTATGCATTATTCTATACGGATTCGAATGCTTTTGAATATTTTATTCATTCATTAGATATTAGTATTGTTACCTACATTTCCATTAATAACTGTTTTATATTTCACAGTTGATTCGTTACTGTCGAGCGTGTAGTTTGTACAGTGATTTTTTGAACAGAGCAAAAACACTGTCCCAAAAGCTGCTTAGTCAGGGATTTGTTCAACTTATGTTAATTTCATCCCTCAAGAAGTTCTATGGCCGTCACCATGACACCATCGAAAGATATGACGTGTCAGTGTCCCAAATGAAAGTGGACATTTTCAGCTAGATTCACGTCTTCCCGGATTTGACTACCGACTTTGGCATTTTCCTGGATTGACCCACTCACAATGTGACGGGTGCAGTGAACAGAGCAGGACATGCTTACCCTTCCGGAGCACCTGATGTCACTCTCAGTTTCACTGGAGTTCACACTGTGAGTGCTTTGTTTTGAATGTTGTGATTTCTGTTTCTGTGCTTTTTGTCTGTCTAGCGTCGTTGTTTTGTGTCTGACGTCGTTGTTTTCCATGTTCTCGTTTTGGTCATGCCTTTGGACTTCGATTTTTGTAGATTTCACCCCTTTGTTCCTTCGGTATTCTACTGCCGTTGTCTTATGATTGAACAGTTATCTACAATGTAAATCTTCATTGTACTTGACAAATGGACTTTATTTTCATTGTTTTTACTAAAATGTTATAATCTGTACACACGACTATTTTTGGCCTTTCAACCAAAGTTACACTGAAAGATTTGCCAACATCTATTTCAATGTGTCCTGTGTTGTCTATCGATGTTGTTTTTGTCCTTATGTTCGTCTTTCGTCGGGCTATCTAATGACAAATATTTGTAGGCATACATTGCCCGATTTTACCTTTTTTCTCATTGACAGCTCCGGACATGTGTTGCTTCAATGATATATTTTAGCTGCGATCGATGTTGCTCAACATTTTTATTCTCTTCTTGTAACCCTGGTGCTTTCAGCTGGATAACCCTGAGCATCGCCCAAGTTGGCACTCCATGACGGGTGGAAAGTAAGGGAGTGACTTTGATTATCCGGACCACCTGATGTCGCTCTCGATTTTTATGGGAGTTCACACTGTCAGTGCTTTGATTTCAGTGTTGTCTTGTTAAATTTTAGTTTTGTCTTCGTCAGTTATGTTTGTGGTACGGATTTGTCCTTGTCCATGTTTGAATACTTAAGTGATTACAAAGGCTTTTCAACATTTCACCTTGGTACTGTTTGAGGGTTAGAGAAGTAACACGTACCATGGCTCTCAATTGGTTTTTGTCTCAGGGTTAGAAAATGACATTAACCAATCAGTAACCTAACAGACCTTCAAAACAAATGCCTCACTTGCCGTGTGACGGGTGCCGTGTGCAGAGAAGGACACGCTTACCCTTCCGGAGCACCTGATGTCACTCTTGTTTTTTTAGAGTTCACACTTTTAGTGTTTTAGTTTTTTGTGTTGTAAATGTAATGTTTGTGTGTTTTGTGGTCATGTGGTGTCTTTGGTCTTCCGTCTTTTGGTGTTCTTGCTTTTGCCTTGTCTCTGGACTTTGATTTGTGTAATTTTGTGCTTTGTTCCTTCGGTATTCTACTGCCGTTGTTTTGATATAATTTTTACCAAGAATACCGCTTAAGTGCACGCTAGGGGCCTTCTTGATCTCGCTTGAGGGGGTGAATATTGTTCACCTCTAGTTGAAGACCCTCAGGCGACATCAAGATGTAGACAGGAATACAAGCCCTGTCCTTGATAAACTGGAATTTTCTATGTATCGTGTGAGTTTTTGTCACATGCACATTCAGTCCATATCCATTCATTTTTTTCTTTATGATATATACTTAATTAATGCTTTTAAATGCAAAATGATATTTGAAATTAAACAACATTAATTACAAGGAACCAAATTTTAGTCCCTTTACTTTATGTCACTATATAATATTCAACTATTTAAGTAAGTGAGAACCGAAGTGTCAGGCTAAAAAGAATAATCTATAGACAATGGCAACATCGGAAAGTGAGAATCGAAGTGTCAGACTTAAAAGAATAATCTAAAGACAATGGCAACATCGGAAAGTGACAACCGAAGTGTCAGGCTAAAAAGAATAATCTAAAGACAATGGCAGCATCGGAAAGTGAGAACCGAAGTGTCAAACAAAAAAGAATAATCCAGAGACAATGGCAACATCGGAAATGAGAACCGAAGTGTCAGGCTAAAAAGAATTATCCAGATTAAATGGCAACATCGGAAAGTGAGAACCGATGTGTCAGACTAAAAAGAATAATTGGAGACAATGGCAACATCGGAAAGTGACAACCGAAGTGTCAGGCTAAAAAGAATAATCTAAAGACAATGGCAACGTCGGAAACAAATCTGAAACCCTTGCTGTATGAATATTCCACATGGCAATATTTTTAACAGTATTTAATTTCATGCAAGATTATCTTAAATGGAGAAAAAGTATACCAATAGTATACGAGAGAGCGACAAACTGTATATACTAGGCATGCCAAAGCGACAATGAAGAGAAAAAACAAAATACAGATCAAACACTGAGGTAGCATTTCAAATAAATGCCCAAAGTCACAGCAACATAGACAAGAAATGTCAGTCCAGTCATAAACTTTGGATCTCCCATAAGATATCAGATATGTTTATAAAAGCTTATGAGGGTCAAACAAACTAACTAACTTTCCATAGTTCATTTGAAATTATATGTAGTTGATTGTAAACTAATAAAAAGACCATTGGAAGAAAGAAACTTTCACTAAAAAATTCTTTCTTATGCTAAATTAAAGTGAAATTAAATTTGACAGTTATGTTTCAATAGTAGGTCTGCTTTGAAAAAAAAACATGATTAATAAGCCAGCGTTTTTGTTTCGCCTGCGACGAGAGTCGCTGAAAGTGAGACATACATGTAGGTATTACTTTCCTTAATAACTAAATAACATTGTAAGTATATCACTTGTATGAAACATCTTTTCTACACATATAACTTATGGTTGGAACTTTTTAGCAACGGATGTGTTAGAAAACCTTGGCCTTGTTTTCATGGTTCAATGATTTCATGAAATTGCGACATAGTTTCACATTCGAGTCCTTTTCTCAGGATTTGTAATGCATAGCCCAATTATATTTAGTGTATTGCTGTATGTTACTGGGCACATGCCAGTCACTTATCAATTGACCTTGACCTCATTTGCACGGTTCAGTGACCTTGTAAATTTTGCGACATAGTTTTCCATACAAGTCGATTTCTGAACCGATGTTATGTATAGAGACACCATATTTGCTGTATTGCTCTATCGTAATGGGTACATTCCAGTCTGACACCTGTCACATAACCTTGACCTCAATTTCGCTGTTCAATGACTTTGTTAATATTTTACATTGCTGTCCATTGCTCATCAGTTATAACACCTAGACTTTCCATATTGGGGTTATTGTTACATCTTAATTGGTAGATGCTAGTCTGACACCTGTCATAAAACCTTGACATCTATTTCATCTTCATTGACTTTGTTAATAGTTTATAGTCCATCAGCCGAAGCTGAAACAAAGTTTGTGTGATACCCCTGTAGACCGCATTTTTTCGCATCAAATAATATATTTTTATTAAATAAATAATTTTCGTCTGCTGAACTGAACACAAAAGTGCGGAAAATTGTTTGAATTTCTGATGTTTAGACATACCATTTTGAATGGCATACTATACAACATTTTTGGCATAATATTTTCTTTTAATTATATTGAATTGTTCTAATTACTGGGATTCTGCAGGTTAGGCTCACAAACTAACTTATTTCGTCATTTCATCTTCAAAAACACTTTACATGAACAAAATATTGATGCTGGGAAGTGTTGTACCCAAACCTCGCCAAAAATGTCGTGTTTGGAGTAAAATTTCATTGAAGCACAATTATATGTTTCAGATATGTGGAATATATAAAGTGAAATTAGTTAACAATCATTTGAACCAAATACCAGATTAGGCACTCCCCAAAAATTGCGAATTACCAAAATTTCCAATGCCAAAATCCTTTAAGTCAACAGATTTGTATTTTTGGTGTTAAAATGTTTGAAAAATGGACATTTTCGAAATTTTCAATATTTTCAATATTTTGACTTCTTATGTTAGGATTTCAAAGATCTGAATATATGCAATATCTATTTAATATTGTTTTATGATGTTTATTAGAAAAAGTTTGTCTAATACCTTTTGTTTCAACCTTCTTTTAAGTTCAAAAATGTCGAAATAATCACCCTCTCTCCTAAAAATTAAGAAAAATGTGTAAATATTCAAACTTTAAATGCTATTTGACATAATGTGATTTTTTTATTTGGGTTTATATTTTACTATATATGATTTACAGAAAGCTTTTAAGTAGAATTGAATTGTTGAAGCGAGCTATATTATGCCGATTTGTTCTAAAATGTGTAAAAACTGGAAGTTTTGAGTTTGTCAAGATTTCAACTGATTTGTCGTTGACCTGTACATTTCTCATAGAATTTATAGTCTATTGGCTGGATTAACACAACCCCCTTCCCGTTCATCCCTCACTCATTAACCCCAACCACATTTTAAGGTCTGCTTATATTCCTTCTTCAAAATAAAAAATGTAAACATGAGCATAACATGCACGCTTT
Organism: Modiolus philippinarum; assembly: GCA_002080025.1. Taxonomy (NCBI): domain Eukaryota; kingdom Metazoa; phylum Mollusca; class Bivalvia; order Mytilida; family Modiolidae; genus Modiolus; species Modiolus philippinarum. The sequence continues at coordinate 18,966 of MJUU01058502.1, read as the reverse complement.
GTTGAAACAGGCCCCCTTTTTATACACACCCAATGGAATAAGGTAAAATTTCGTTTTTGGCAAAAGTTTTTCTTTTAATTGCTTCAAATTGTTGATTGGTACCTTTCAGTTATATATCTGCACTGATGAGACATAAGTTGTCGAAATGCGCATATGCAGAAAATAAATTAACAGTAACTTCGGTATTTTCTTATTTATTACCACTGGACCGATGCCTCTGCTGGTGGACTGTTAGTCCCCGAGGGTATTCACCAACCCAGTAGTCAGTACTTCGGTGCTGTAACGAAACCGACTTTATTGAAACTTGCAATATCGAAATTTAACAAAATTTTGTTTAAAACTAATGAGTATCTCCCTCAAGCATAGCTCTGTCCTTAGCTGAATTTTGGCTTTTCTATTTAGATCCTTTTGGTTATTTGTTCTCTATCAGTTTTTACACGTTTTTCGGTTGATGGACTTCCAAATGTTTTGGTTTTATCTGCACTGATGGGACATAAGTTGTCGAAATGCGCATATGCAGAAAATAAATTAACAGTAACTTCGGTATTTTGTTATTTATAAAAAAAAAATGGTATAAAATGATAGCCTATCGAATAAGCTTTACAACTTTGCCACATAAAAACATTTTTACATTACATTATGAAAAAGAAACCCCCTTAACCCAACCCTTCAAAATGGTGGCGTGTATTTAGGTTCAATGGTCTATAGAACCCAGCGTGTTGTCATTTCATAACTATTGCAATTGGTTTTAGTCTTTAAATGACTTATATTAAAAATAAAACCTGTTAATATATTTTAATATGTTTTGAATGTCCAAACTATCTGTTTTAGATAAATAAAACAGATCCTTGAATATTTTGTTGTTGGAAACAGTTTTAATTTTATTATCTTTTTGCCTCGTGTTATCTATAATTAGTTCAATTTCTTGGAAAATGGTTATGAATGAAAGTACATAATAACTTCTTTAAAACTAGTACAAATTATAGCAATTCTGAAGTAACATAAACTTTTTATATCTATAAAACTTACCCCTACCCATGCAAATTTATCCAAAAAGTCATTTGTTTTTCTATGTTCGCATAAAACTAATTAGAACAACACAAGATTTGTTGTATTTGACAATGGTGCATTGATGGTAACATTATTTTGTATTTAACAGTCATTTGTCGACTTAAACTCAATTTTTGCTTATGACAAAAATGGGAATTTGAAAAATTTCAGATTTATCCAAAGTGCACTGTTATAATCACGGAGGATATATCTGCAGATATACTTATTGATTGTTCTTAGCGATATACATGTATACTATTTGTTTTAAAACAATGTATGGCAGGTGCTCATTTTATTTCAATCTGATGAAAAGCAAAACTACCAGCGCATAACATACTTTAATATTGGAAAATCATATTTTCATTTTTCTCTTCTGAAGCCACTGACACATTAAATCAAACTTCAAAGAATGATGTATTAAAGGTCGTTCATAAAAATCAAAAATACATTTTGCGAGACAGCTTAATGTCATAAAAATTAGACAGAGTAAGAACGTTTGTGTAGCTGTCGTACACAGAGAACAACGAAATATAAATGTGAAATAAAACTGAAATCTAAAAAATATATCCAAGAAAGAACGAATTGCTCATTTGATTTAGACCTGACAATAAACGTGACCATCAGCGCTGAGGATAATTCAACATTGGACCATATGAGAAAATTACGTTGTCATATTTCGCTGTGAAACAATTGAAGCAAATCGACATAATTTCACAGGATTCATGTATTGGATTGACCTAGCAAAAGACATGATCCTTTGACTGAACCTTGTTTCGAATTGAAACTTATAGAAAACACATAATTTTCATCATTTTCTCTGAAATCATCGAAGCAAATTTAACTAAATTGTATTGGGATAATTTTGGAAGGCACTTTACAAAAAATTACTAATTTCAATTGGATATGACAAAAACATGGCTGCTAGTGGAGAACATAGCTTAACAGTATACCTTATGGGATAAATAGTTTTGGTCATGACTTTGAGACATCTACTTGTCGATATAGACGCTGTCACTGAGCTTCTAGTTTTAACATGAATATAATTCACCCTACTATCAGGTTATGTGTAAGTATATATTATCCGATCTACATTTAATTAGCAATGAAAGGATATGTAGAAAATGTACATGATACAACGTCTCTACAAAAACGTGCTTAAGGTGTCTGCAGGGTATTAATTTCCGATTATAGAATTTTGTGAAATTTTCTGTGAAGAAACATAATTGTATTATTGTTCAAAATGTAAAATAAAATTTTGGGGTCACCTTGCATTTAAGCGCAAAAACTGTAATTGAAAATTCCAGGGTTTTACACAGAAATGATATGGAAAATGATTATACGAGAGGATAGCTAGAAAAATCTATTATAGATTTTGTTCATACTTTGCATAGTTTGCATATACAAAATAAAAATTAGGGGCCACCGTTGAAATAAGAGAGATAAATTGCAAAATGTTAATTTCTCTAGTGATATCTATGTTAAATTCTTTTATCAAATTATCTCCCTTGAATAAATCTCTGTTCAGTAAATCCAGCAACAGATTCAAAGCTCATATGTTTTAGTTCGCATTTTTGTAATGAAAATGTTGTAAAAGTGATAAGGAATAAAAATTTTAATTACTTTGGAACTTTCTGTACATTTTTAATATTTATTTTGTTAAATTTCTTAATGAATGAAACCTAAATGAACAATTCTTAAACAAAAATGGCGGAGAAATACCACTGAGACACCTTAAACAAGCAAAGGAACAACACTTTCGTTGTTGAGCTTCATCTTGAAGTCACAATGAGGCCGTCAATAATAAGCTTCGCTTATGATTCAGAGTAAATTCAAGAAATCCCCGGCACCGGTTTGAGCTAAATTCATTGCGAATTGTCAAACAACGACACATCTATGTTCTTTAATATCCCCTTTTTCGTCTTTTCATGGCGAAAAGATGCAAATTAGCGGGGCAAAAGACAACAAATTAGAATCATCATATAAGCGATCTTGAATTATCGTATTTTCGTAATGTCATCTTTTCGTCTTTTCATTGCGAAAAGACGCAAATTAGCTGGAAAAAACTATTGTGGATTTATTCACAAAACCTTCACTGACCTCAAAAAAATGGAAAAGAGGTTCAATTTGTTTTTGTTCTTTGTCTTAAAATGATGTCTGTATGAATGATATTGTTGTCTCATTGGTATATTTACGGTTTAGGCGAATTTTACAGCATCTTTGACTTTTTATTCCACAGTGTTTAAGGAAGATCATACTTTCAAATCTTGGCATTTTTTTTGTAATTTTCAAATGCTATTCTGACCACCTGTTTAAAGTGCTTACAATTAACTTGATGAACGCTCTGTGTTCGTCTATATGTTGCAATCGTCCAGTAGCTTTGGAGACTAGTGTTATTGAAAGGCAACTGAAGACAATGATTGTAAGAGCACTTTGCCAGTTAATTTATGTTTGTTGACGATTCCGCATCCACGGGCTCAATAAATAACAAAATACCGAATTTATAGATGTAACGTTGCCCGACAATTGGCAATTAATTTCGCCCAAACCGGTCCTGGGGACCGTCTTGAACTTACTATTAGGTATTGGCAATGCACATTGTGGAATGCCTCCTTGTGACTGTAAGATGAAGAACAACAATAAAAACGTTATTCATCGCCTCTTTCTACCATATATTTGTGCAAACTTATCTCATGTGATCTTACTCCATATCATTTCATTGTTTACTTTCATATGAGACTTAAATTGAAATTCATCTCTTGTTTAGTAGAAGAAAAATGAAAACCACAATTGTATTTATATTAAGTACATCAAATGATTATTCACTCATGACTCAATGTGAAATCTAAAACTCCATATGTGTGTGTTTAAATAGACCAGTATATCTTTTACCTGGTCGCTTAACTTCCTAATTGTAGAATGTAATAAATAAGGTAAGTTTTTTTTTAATTTAATTTTTTTTATAAAAAAAATCGTGAGAATAAAGTAAATATGAAATTACGATTTGTTTTAGTTCTTGCATTGTTTTTGGCTACTTCTATGGAAACATAAAGATATAGATTATTGAAATAGTGTGGTTGATTGCAATCATGCCTTAGCTGTCGATGTTAACATATTCAAAAATGATTGTTTTTCTGAGATTAGTTTGCTGATTAAAACAAAACAGAATAATTATCCAGGTACTTACCTTCAGAATCGATATTTCCGTCCTACACGTCAATATAGTCCTTTTTGGACATGATAGAGTTCTAAAGAAGTGTTTATACTGTTACAGATTAAAAATGTAAACAGCTAAATGTTAATCAAGCGGAAATGTTATACTGTTATGATTCTTTTGAGCCTTAATTTTAGATTTTGACGACAATTAAATTCTAAAGGCATCAAAATAGGAGACATTTTTCTGTACAATTCAAACAGGAAGTCCCTATCTATCTATCTGTAATGAATTTTCTGCCAATCAAGGCAAACCTCAGATTAATGGCTAGAGTACGCCGCGATATAATAAAATCGGTGGTAGCACACGTCACGCACATACATACACAGAACAAAAAACGTTATAATCGTTCAGCCATGACCAATACAATAGTTAGAGTTACTTAAAAAGGATATTAAACAAAAGTGAATTTAAAAGATAAAATATGTGAGGTGCGAACTATACATAATTACAACGAACTGGTAGTATTAAAATCTAAATTTTTATATTGAAACATTTCCTAAATTCATATAATTTAAATTTAAAACTGGTAATAACTGTCACTAGACCAGTACAAACATGGTCCGATCAGGTATCTTATAATTAGTAAATTTTGTTGATACAGATTTAATTTCACTGTTGCATCAGAATATTGGTCTATACATGGCCGGGACTTATATACAGTTTAACTCTTAAATCCTAATGGTTCAATTTCCCCTTTCCTCGTTCTTGCTTCGGTATTCGTTTGCCGATGTATTGAAGAACTTCTAGTCAATATAAAAATATTTATAAGATCTAAAACAATCTTAATAGTATCATTTTATTTATCAAGGTTTGGCATGGTTTGGTTATCAAACTTTAAGTTCAAATCTAAGAAATGCACAGCTTATAGGAAATTGTCCTATAAATCAAAAATTAAATATTACAAAATTAAGATTTCAAATAAATCTAGTTATTCTAAATTAAATCATCTGTTAAAATCTAAAATACCCTAATCCTACTGTAACTAAAATAGAAAGGTAGGTCATCCATACCACTCACATTGGGTTTTCTACTTTGACAGGATATTCTCCTCCTTTCTTTCCAGGTGTTTCTTGTATTTTTCTGCATGTAGTACATATATCAGTCCACGAAACAGTGGTCCAATCTCAGTTTGTCCTGTTTGTTGCAATTTTTCATTGCCAGTTGCATAACTGATCGGATTTATTACTAGTTGAAGTAAGTCAATTTTATTACTGTTTAGAAGTTCAGCAAATACTCTTGATTCTTTAATTGATATCAACCTTTTTTGTCTTAATTCCTACATTCACATAACGAACATTTCTCTTTTATAGACTTTGAGAAACTAGCTCTATTTACTTATAACAAATAAGTTCATGTCACTATCTTGAGTCGAACAGCAAGTTTTGGTACATCCCTTGGATTGGCTGTATGCAGATTCAGGATCTGGTGTAATCTGCCTATTTGAAAGTCAGACGACAAAAACTTTAATGTTGTATATAATTATTTATGTTTAGTTCTACAAAACAGCTTTTACTATTATGTTGTTTCAGATGTAGTTGTCGATTTGCAATTTGCCATTCTTTACTATTGTGATCTAATCTACATATATTACCATATAAATTAAGCACTTTAATGTGAAGTTCAGTCTCCAAAGGTAGAAGTCTAGAGAGGATATAAATAGCTAGGTCTGCAACGTTGTTTGTTTATGACAGTATTTGCTTAATAATCTTCTGAAGAAATCTTTCTAATAGAGTCAATGATTTTCCTTTTGCTAGTACGATTTCAATCCTCTTGGTGCTCATACCTGGAACCAGTTTTCTTTTTTAACATGCTTGTCATGTTTGGTTGATTTTTTCCTAATAAGCGTTTTATTTTTAAAATAACAAATTTCAATTCCTTTGAACTTAAAATAACATTTCTACAAAGTTTGAATTATGTGTGTGATTATCATATTAGATTCCAATTATTTACTAACTTGTCATAGCAATAGTAGGAAAAAAGTAACAATTATTTGTTTGAGACTTACCCAAATACAAAACTATCAACGTATACACAGGCTGAGAGGTGCTTCACATAAATTGTCTCCCTGGTAAATATGTATACCTCAGCCTATTCAAATAAAACAACAGCAGTAGAATACCGAAGGAACAAGGGAAGCGATGACTACAAAAATCGAAGTCCAAAGACATGGCAGAAACAGTAACAGATAAAAACAAAGACAAAACAAGAACGTGAGACAGCTACAATGCACGGAAATAAAAAGATAGCATTAAGAACTAAGGCACTCATAGTTCGAACTCCCATGAAAACCGGCAGTGACATCAGGTGCTCCGGAAGGGTAAGCATGTCCTGCCCCGCTAGCGACACCCGTCACACTATCATTTAGGCATACAGTGTTTTAAAAGGTCTGTCTGGTAGCGGATTTGTAAATGTCATTTTCTAACCCTTAGACAAAAACCAGTGAAATCCATGATACATGTAAATTCTCTAACCCTCAAACAGTACCATGGTGAAATTTTGAAAAGCTTTTTATAAATCTCTATAGTAGGAAAACAACTACAAGGACAAATCGGTAGCACAAACATCAATGACGAAGACAAAACTAAAATTTTACAGTATGATACACGAGACAACACGAAAAACTAAGGTACTGACAGTGTGAACTCCCATAAAAACCGGGATTGACATCAGGTGCTCCAGATGGGTAAGCATGTCCTGCTCCGCTAGCGGCACCCGTCACACTATCAGTGAGTCAATCCGGGGTTGAGTCAAATCCGGTTATGTCAAATCCGTGAAGACGTGAAATCTAGCTGAAAATGTCCGTTTTCATTTGGGACACAGACACGTCATATCTGTCAGTGATGTCATGGTGACGGCCATAGAATTTCTGAAGGGATGAAAGTAACAAAGGCTGAACAAATTCCTGACTAAGCAACTTTTGGGACAGTGTTTTTGCTCTAACTAAAAAGACGCGCATTGACATAGCAACGGAAATTGAAACATCAAATTTGCGACATTTGCGCTATGTTTTTACATTTTACATTTCATGGAAGATTATTACTTTTCTCGTATCTAGTTTCACCGTCGGAGCTTATAATCAACTGAATAATAAACACGAAGTAACATCTTAATAAATTTTAAACAATAGTTTTTAGCAACTTCTCAAAATAACGGCATGTAGAATGAACAAGATTACATTAATCAAAGTCCAGAGTTAAGTCAAAAGAAAGAACACCAGAAGACGGAGGACCAAAGACGCCACACAACCACAAAACGAAACACTACAAATGCACCAATAAAAACTAAAGCTCTAACAGTGTGAACTCTCACAAAGATCTTATCCAGTGCTCTAATGGATCGTAAACATATTTGTTGTCTATCCGTAAAATTGTTTACTACTCCGAGATTCACATTCTTTTCCACGTAGAGTAAATGACAACAATTAACCGCTATTTTGGTTATAAGTCTAATATGCTCTCTGATGCTTTGAAAAGGTCCTAATATATATCATCAAAAACTTATCTGGTTCAATATTTAAATATATATTTTAATTACAAGAAAGAGGTTGTTTACAATTTAAAAACACCACTTTTAAACCTAGAATGTAATAAGAACATTGTTCACTAATTATACTTATTAATATATTTTGAATGTAACACTTTTTTAGTTGGTTATAAAAGGCTGAGTTTAATTTAAATAAACCAAATGATGTTGTATACGTGACGTCACAAAGGGGATTATTGTAAAATAATTCAATTTTTAAGTATTCAAACAGCATTATATTAAATTATAAGGGGTTGCTGTAATTTATTTTTGGTTTATTGACTCATAAACTCAATTTGTGACACTACACATTTTACATAATCGGATAATTCAATGTAACGATTCAAAAATTTAGCTTCTGGTTTAATAAACCCAAAGCAAACAACAGCCGTTCCTTAAGTGTATTTTCTAGAATGTTCGAATTAAATGATAGTAAGGAATTACCTAGATAGAGTAAACAAACAGTAGTAGGTCAAGTAAATATTGCAAAAACCAACAATAAAAGCAATGAAAACAACGAACATAATATTTGGTTATTGTTGGATGATACATACTTGCATTAGAACAAAATAATATTTGGAAAATGATACTCAGTTTGGCACCTTATTCCTCATCTTCGCTAGCCAAGGGTTATGATTTGCTCCTCTCATCTTCACCCTTGGCAGATCAAGCTGGATTTTTTTAGTCTCGAATCCATGTTCTTTATTGGTTGCAGTTAACCTTCGCTGCAGCCAATCAATTTGCTTACATTCAGATTTTAAATATATATCGTAACAATTAAACTTAAAATATGGTGTTTAGTGATTTTTTCTATTTTGCAAAATTTCCACGATTTTATCATCTTTCTTTACTTTTGAAGGATTATTTCCTTGTAGTTAAATATATTGTGCATTGTTCTATTAATAGATGCAACAAATAATCTTTAATTATTACAATAAATCATACTGAAACTCTTACTTCAAGGGGAGATAATTTGAAACTGATGTTTCACAAATTGTGGATCAATCCGCGAAGGATGAAGAGGAGAGGAGCGGTTCGTAACCTTGGCTAGCGAAGATGCTCATTCCTCATGTTGTCCAAAAATCATATCCTGTATTATGGAACGTCATCTCAGATGGCATCAACAATCTGAATCGGCTAAACATAGACCATTAAAGTGCTGTTGTGAAAAACTATAGAAATTCTAAATGTCCATCAATTTAAACTTGCAAAGAAAATGAATGCAATCTCTTCCTGTTGTGGAATTTCAGAGTCAATATTTCCTATGATATTGATAATCAAATTAGCGCCGTTAGTGCTGTAAACACGTAGTGGAAAGCCATATTTCTTACAAATTTCAACATCCCATTGGATTTTCTAAAATTTAGAAATATACTCTGTAAATGAACAGAAAATATCTTTCCCTTCTTATTGCGGATATTTTTGTCAGTTAACATACTTGCTATTATTGTATTTTTTTTATCATAATTATATCTCGCTCAACGGGAAAATGTCCTACATTAAACATTTTAAATTTCTTATTTGGCCTTACCCAGACAACTTGTATCGATTTATTCATACAATGTAGTTTTTGAAATCCTAGAATTATCTCAATGTCATATGAATCTAATAGAGTTTCAATAACTGGAAGAGAACGAGTGAATCTCGAGATAGCCGGACTTTGTACCGGCACAAACAAGAGCATGATTAAATGAGACGTTTATAAATAAGATGTGTAATCACGATTTTTAAGGTAATGATGTTCACAACGACGAAATTCCGAACAGACAGCATTTATTGCAATGGGAAAAATGATCACTCACTAAAATTGATCAAGTGCAGATTAATATAAAGCTTATAGTGCATGCATAATATTTGCAGTTATTTGATGATAAAGAACCTTGAGTAAGTGATGCAAATATTTCCATAAATTTCGCACATTTAGGACTTTATTTGAGTTTTGACCAACCAAGTTTTATCCAAGGAAAAGATTGTTTTGTTAGGAGATATACTCTTTTATTGATGTAATTAATTTTAGGGTTCTTGGAAATAGTGATTAAGCTTACATTGCAAATGCTCCGATCTCCTAGTGTCCCTTATTTTGCTGACAAAATCTTCAACCTTATTTAATAAATAGTACATAATACAATGACCTTTTATTTTCATATCCCTGGCATTGCATATAAAAGTGCTCGATCGTTTCAGGTGTTTTTAGTGTCAGATTTAATAAATGAAGATTTAAAAACAGTAGATGTTTCCGGATAAGCAACTCTTACTACAAGTATCTACGAACTTAAACGTTATGTATTTAAACGAATTTGGATTATATCCCTTTTACCATTAATCGAAGCATACATTTTTCAATCTAGGTAAGGGAAAAATTAACTCCTTATTGACGTCATACCAAAAATAAAAATTATTTGAAAAGACACATAATTTGCATTGATTTTAATTATATTTGTTCATGTTTTCCTTCTTCGATTATTTGTCAATTCATTTTATTTGGAGTGCATAAAGTTGTCTTGCAATAGTTTTAAAAGGTTTTTATTTAACAGGAACAATTTAAAAGTCAGGTTTTAAATTTGTTTCAATTATGTTTTTACCATATTTTTCTGTGTAATAACAGTATCGCTTTTTTTAATTTGCAACTTTAAAATACAGTATATTGCATTCAGGTTATCTAAATGGTATGCAAATCTGTAAGCCAGTCTTTTATATGAGACCACAAAAATGTAAATGCTAGTTCCACTTCCTGATGTCTACAAAAGTACCGGATCAGCATTTCTCATTCAATATGTAAACAGCACGTAGGGACGGGAAAGTGTTAGCAATAAATGACTGTTTTGGTTAGGCTGTGCTGAAATTTGTTATCGATTGCCTTAAAATTATATAAGATGACTAGTGAACACTATAAAAGCACCAAAGCTTCTTACGCCCATCTAAACTATAACTCCTGGACAGCTAATTATCCTGTGCCTTTTATTCAAATTAATACTTAAACAAAATACAAAAATACCGAATTATACAAATTATAGTTAACATATTCCACTTAATTTTGAGAAATTCCATTCTCTGTCTCAAACATGAGCTTTTCTGACATTTGGCTAAAATGTTAGCGTTTGGAATAATGCAAAACTGCAATGACTGTCTAAGTCTGCAAAATTCGGACGTAAGATGATGCAACGGATTGCATGACGAGTTTCTGCTAAAATTGCATTTAATTCGTCTAAAATTTTGTCGAAAGTCCTCTTTTCAAGAATTGCTAAAAGTTTAGCTTCTACAAATTGTTAAAAAAGTTCAGATTTGAGACTAGAAGTGGAATTTCTCAAAACTAAATGGAATATGTTGTCTTTCGAAGGCTCTCATAAAATTGTCTGTAAATGTATTTTACGTTTGGTTTTGTGTAATTTATATTGACAGCTTGCAAACTTTGACCTTTTCACAGTGTGTGGAAGTTTTAAAAACAAGTAGTAGTTAAAATATTGTTAGATAAAAGAAAGGGGGGGGGCTGATTCAATTGTTTCCCTATCAATAAGTTTTTTATTCATTCATTCTTTTATTTATTTTGTTTATTTATCTATTTGTTTGTTGACCATTTGAACTACACAATGGGTAATTCAGCGTTGAAATTGATCGGAAAAAGAAATTTCGATCATCAAAGGGTATTCATTTGCATTTGGATGGACCCTTTGGTCTGAGCGCGCAGCGCTCAGACCCGCAATTATTAAGCGCAAAATTTGCACATAAAATGAAAGACAATTGAAAGCGCTTTCAAATGAGCCTATTTTGACAAGGATCCGTTGAGAAATAAAGAAGTTATCAACGTTTGAAATTCGGAAATTTTAGTTGGTAAT